>JAUFNR010000441.1:0-29747 GCA_031216915.1 Pictodentalium vernedei | reverse complement strand
AGGGTTAAACTTTTAATAATGACATATAAAACAAAAGTTGTCACACTATGACTGCTGCATACAGCCATAGAAAACATTCAGCGCTCAATCAATTAGGAATGGAGTAAATCGTCACTTAAACTTACCAAATTCTGAAAAATGAGAGTTTTGTTTGACTGCACCTATCTTTATGCAAACAGAATGAGCATAGTATTAAACTTTACAACCAAACTTACAACAGCAAATATGCTCGGTACGCAATTGTGAATACGACCATTTAAATCATTTTTCGATATTCCATTCGAAAATGGCCGAAAGGTGACCTGCAAATGAACCAATTTTACGAAGAATTTTAGGGTACTCGAATTCTAGGCCCGAATACTGGGTGAAGGTTAAAACTTTGAATAAACCATGTAACAGGAAAATTGTTCCTGGATGAAGGCCCAATCCTCTCACGGGAACCGTTTCGACAAAATTCGGCTGCAGTGCTGAGAAATCTCATGTGAAAACTGGCCAATTTTGCCCGAAATGCACATTGCTCGTAATTTTGTGGCGAAAAGGGATCAACACGAGAAATATCGCCTCTGTAGCCAGATTCAGTAAGTTATGCTACAAATATAACGAAAGTTTCAGCCAAATCATCCAGAGGGTTTTGGAGAATTGTGGCAAAACGTGTCATTTTCACTACATTTTCCACTGTTTTGGCAGAAAACGAAAAACTTCAGGAATGCCATGACCCAGGTGAAAAACTTCAGATGGAACTCTTTTCGTGTGCCAAATCTCAGTAAAATCGCCCAGGCCGTTTTCGCGAAACCCGTCGGACAAAAATCATCGAAATGGAAAAATAATCTCAATACTAGATTTTTCGATTTCAAGAAATCGAGAGATTCACCTATTCCGCTTGTTTTTTAGGCAGCGGCGGAACAAGATTGCGTATAGTGCTGGTAGGTTTTTAGGCTATATTAAGTGCATAGCCGATAGAAAACTCCCCACAGTGTCTAACAATTCTTTCGGCAATACTCTTTCACATTGGCGTGAATGCTGTATGCTTAATGTCCAAGTTAGGGCTAAATAGCAAACCTGTTGAACAGATCGCGTATACTTAATAATGACAACATGTGCATGTGTGACACCATAGATTGTGGCGAACGTTTTCGCAGCAGCCATCCCAAACTTTCAGCGTTTGTACCTGAAGCTCGCCCGAACTCGGTCATATTATTAGAAAGTCCCGAAACCAAGCATGGGCCTCGAGGCAGCCGCCCCTCTCTCTCAACCCACACCCCGAACGTGCACATACCCTCTCCTGACATTCAACACGATAGAATTGGAAATTGGTGTCGCTCTCTATGTGAAAAGATGCGGTAACTGTTTGTGAAGAAAGAGTGAAAAATTTATGGAAATCGGCCAAGAATTGGCCGAGATATAGCGTTTTAATGAGTTGAGGTAATTGTTTGAATTTGGTCCTGTTCTAGCCGGTGCGACCTGACGCTGGGTATATGTCTGGGGTTGTGGGAGTGCTCCCCCTCTGGGGTAGTTCCGCTTGAAATCGTGGATTCTCAGTTTCTGGCGGAGAGACGCTGGTGACTGAAAGATGCATTGTGTACACTGGCGCCAAATGGACCTCGCCAAGCTGGTAACAGTTAGATATTTGTCAGAAATGAAAAGTGGACAGTAATCGCGCATGGGTTAATGGCGAATAGGCGGTAATCTGGCTAATTTGACATTAAAATTGAACAGACAGCAGTGTCGCTCATACGCCCACTACGTCCAGACCACTGAAGGCAGCTACACGAAATTTTCAGAAGTTGTTCTACTCTTCCTGCCCGACAGGTTAGTATATTTGTCGAGTGGCGTGACCGCGTGGGAACAATGTGGATCGCGTGGAAACCGAGGGGACGATTCGTCCCTTCTCTATTCCCAATGCAACGACGTTTCCATTCACTATTTACATGTCACCCGTCGAGTTTGGCATTATTTCTGTCTATTTGATGAACTGTTCAGCTTTCAATATTCACACATTCACGTGGGACTGAAAGTTTGGAGTTAAACTGCTTATTTCAGAGCGTACCGGCAGAAACTGACAACTCGACCCGGTGGCGAAAAAGACGTCGTCTGGCTAATTTGACATTCAAACTGAACAGATACAATGTCAGATACACGCCAATTATGTCCCGACCATACAAGGCAGCAACTTCAAATTCTCAGAATGTTTTCTCCTGTCCCTGCCCGACAGTTTAGTATCTTTGTCAAGTGCCAAGACCGCGTGGAAACACCGTGGATCAGGTGGAAACCGAGGGGACGATTCGTCCCTACTTTCTTCCCAATTCAACGACTTTTCTATTTATTATTTACCTGTCACCGGCTGAGTTTGGCATTATATCTGTCTATTTGATGAACTTTTCAACCTTAACTATTTGCGGCTTTGTGTTTCTCCACCGAAAGGCCACTGCACGGTTACCAGTATATTCAGGGACTGATTTTGCGAAAATAACAATTATTCCGACTGTACCCACATGGGAACTCCTAAATCTCTAAGGGTTAAATTTTTTAATAATAACGTATAAAACAGAATTGTCGTGCTACGTTTGCTGTATGCAGGCATAGAAAACGTTCAGCGCTCAATGAATTAGGAATGGAGTAAATTGTCACTTAAACCAGCGAAATTCTGAAAAAAATGAGAGTTTTTTTCGACGGCACCTACCTTTATGCATCCGAGACAGGGACTGCGTTAAACTTTACAGCAACCTTATAACAGAAAATAATCTTGGAATTGAACTGTGAATCCGAATTTCGAAAGCATTTTCGGATATTCTATTCCAAACTATCACTGCACGCTTGTCAATATTCAGTGATTTTATGAAAATATCCATTATTCCGACCGTACCCATATGGGCGGTCTCGAATCTGCTTAAGGGTTAAACTTTTAATAATGACATATAAAACAAAAGTTGTCACACTATGACTGCTGCATACAGCCATAGAAAACATTCAGCGCTCAATCAATTAGGAATGGAGTAAATCGTCACTTAAACTTACCAAATTCTGAAAAATGAGAGTTTTGTTTGACTGCACCTATCTTTATGCAAACAGAATGAGCATAGTATTAAACTTTACAACCAAACTTACAACAGCAAATATGCTCGGTACGCAATTGTGAATACGACCATTTAAATCATTTTTCGATATTCCATTCGAAAATGGCCGAAAGGTGACCTGCAAATGAACCAATTTTACGAAGAATTTTAGGGTACTCGAATTCTAGGCCCGAATACTGGGTGAAGGTTAAAACTTTGAATAAACCATGTAACAGGAAAATTGTTCCTGGATGAAGGCCCAATCCTCTCACGGGAACCGTTTCGACAAAATTCGGCTGCAGTGCTGAGAAATCTCATGTGAAAACTGGCCAATTTTGCCCGAAATGCACATTGCTCGTAATTTTGTGGCGAAAAGGGATCAACACGAGAAATATCGCCTCTGTAGCCAGATTCAGTAAGTTATGCTACAAATATAACGAAAGTTTCAGCCAAATCATCCAGAGGGTTTTGGAGAATTGTGGCAAAACGTGTCATTTTCACTACATTTTCCACTGTTTTGGCAGAAAACGAAAAACTTCAGGAATGCCATGACCCAGGTGAAAAACTTCAGATGGAACTCTTTTCGTGTGCCAAATCTCAGTAAAATCGCCCAGGCCGTTTTCGCGAAACCCGTCGGACAAAAATCATCGAAATGGAAAAATAATCTCAATACTAGATTTTTCGATTTCAAGAAATCGAGAGATTCACCTATTCCGCTTGTTTTTTAGGCAGCGGCGGAACAAGATTGCGTATAGTGCTGGTAGGTTTTTAGGCTATATTAAGTGCATAGCCGATAGAAAACTCCCCACAGTGTCTAACAATTCTTTCGGCAATACTCTTTCACATTGGCGTGAATGCTGTATGCTTAATGTCCAAGTTAGGGCTAAATAGCAAACCTGTTGAACAGATCGCGTATACTTAATAATGACAACATGTGCATGTGTGACACCATAGATTGTGGCGAACGTTTTCGCAGCAGCCATCCCAAACTTTCAGCGTTTGTACCTGAAGCTCGCCCGAACTCGGTCATATTATTAGAAAGTCCCGAAACCAAGCATGGGCCTCGAGGCAGCCGCCCCTCTCTCTCAACCCACACCCCGAACGTGCACATACCCTCTCCTGACATTCAACACGATAGAATTGGAAATTGGTGTCGCTCTCTATGTGAAAAGATGCGGTAACTGTTTGTGAAGAAAGAGTGAAAAATTTATGGAAATCGGCCAAGAATTGGCCGAGATATAGCGTTTTAATGAGTTGAGGTAATTGTTTGAATTTGGTCCTGTTCTAGCCGGTGCGACCTGACGCTGGGTATATGTCTGGGGTTGTGGGAGTGCTCCCCCTCTGGGGTAGTTCCGCTTGAAATCGTGGATTCTCAGTTTCTGGCGGAGAGACGCTGGTGACTGAAAGATGCATTGTGTACACTGGCGCCAAATGGACCTCGCCAAGCTGGTAACAGTTAGATATTTGTCAGAAATGAAAAGTGGACAGTAATCGCGCATGGGTTAATGGCGAATAGGCGGTAATCTGGCTAATTTGACATTAAAATTGAACAGACAGCAGTGTCGCTCATACGCCCACTACGTCCAGACCACTGAAGGCAGCTACACGAAATTTTCAGAAGTTGTTCTACTCTTCCTGCCCGACAGGTTAGTATATTTGTCGAGTGGCGTGACCGCGTGGGAACAATGTGGATCGCGTGGAAACCGAGGGGACGATTCGTCCCTTCTCTATTCCCAATGCAACGACGTTTCCATTCACTATTTACATGTCACCCGTCGAGTTTGGCATTATTTCTGTCTATTTGATGAACTGTTCAGCTTTCAATATTCACACATTCACGTGGGACTGAAAGTTTGGAGTTAAACTGCTTATTTCAGAGCGTACCGGCAGAAACTGACAACTCGACCCGGTGGCGAAAAAGACGTCGTCTGGCTAATTTGACATTCAAACTGAACAGATACAATGTCAGATACACGCCAATTATGTCCCGACCATACAAGGCAGCAACTTCAAATTCTCAGAATGTTTTCTCCTGTCCCTGCCCGACAGTTTAGTATCTTTGTCAAGTGCCAAGACCGCGTGGAAACACCGTGGATCAGGTGGAAACCGAGGGGACGATTCGTCCCTACTTTCTTCCCAATTCAACGACTTTTCTATTTATTATTTACCTGTCACCGGCTGAGTTTGGCATTATATCTGTCTATTTGATGAACTTTTCAACCTTAACTATTTGCGGCTCTGTGTTTCTCCACCGAAAGGCCACTGCACGGTTACCAGTATATTCAGGGACTGATTTTGCGAAAATAACAATTATTCCGACTGTACCCACATGGGAACTCCTAAATCTCTAAGGGTTAAATTTTTTAATAATAACGTATAAAACAGAATTGTCGTGCTACGTTTGCTGTATGCAGGCATAGAAAACGTTCAGCGCTCAATGAATTAGGAATGGAGTAAATTGTCACTTAAACCAGCGAAATTCTGAAAAAAATGAGAGTTTTTTTCGACGGCACCTACCTTTATGCATCCGAGACAGGGACTGCGTTAAACTTTACAGCAACCTTATAACAGAAAATAATCTTGGAATTGAACTGTGAATCCGAATTTCGAAAGCATTTTCGGATATTCTATTCCAAACTATCACTGCACGCTTGTCAATATTCAGTGATTTTATGAAAATATCCATTATTCCGACCGTACCCATATGGGCGGTCTCGAATCTGCTTAAGGGTTAAACTTTTAATAATGACATATAAAACAAAAGTTGTCACACTATGACTGCTGCATACAGCCATAGAAAACATTCAGCGCTCAATCAATTAGGAATGGAGTAAATCGTCACTTAAACTTACCAAATTCTGAAAAATGAGAGTTTTGTTTGACTGCACCTATCTTTATGCAAACAGAATGAGCATAGTATTAAACTTTACAACCAAACTTACAACAGCAAATATGCTCGGTACGCAATTGTGAATACGACCATTTAAATCATTTTTCGATATTCCATTCGAAAATGGCCGAAAGGTGACCTGCAAATGAACCAATTTTACGAAGAATTTTAGGGTACTCGAATTCTAGGCCCGAATACTGGGTGAAGGTTAAAACTTTGAATAAACCATGTAACAGGAAAATTGTTCCTGGATGAAGGCCCAATCCTCTCACGGGAACCGTTTCGACAAAATTCGGCTGCAGTGCTGAGAAATCTCATGTGAAAACTGGCCAATTTTGCCCGAAATGCACATTGCTCGTAATTTTGTGGCGAAAAGGGATCAACACGAGAAATATCGCCTCTGTAGCCAGATTCAGTAAGTTATGCTACAAATATAACGAAAGTTTCAGCCAAATCATCCAGAGGGTTTTGGAGAATTGTGGCAAAACGTGTCATTTTCACTACATTTTCCACTGTTTTGGCAGAAAACGAAAAACTTCAGGAATGCCATGACCCAGGTGAAAAACTTCAGATGGAACTCTTTTCGTGTGCCAAATCTCAGTAAAATCGCCCAGGCCGTTTTCGCGAAACCCGTCGGACAAAAATCATCGAAATGGAAAAATAATCTCAATACTAGATTTTTCGATTTCAAGAAATCGAGAGATTCACCTATTCCGCTTGTTTTTTAGGCAGCGGCGGAACAAGATTGCGTATAGTGCTGGTAGGTTTTTAGGCTATATTAAGTGCATAGCCGATAGAAAACTCCCCACAGTGTCTAACAATTCTTTCGGCAATACTCTTTCACATTGGCGTGAATGCTGTATGCTTAATGTCCAAGTTAGGGCTAAATAGCAAACCTGTTGAACAGATCGCGTATACTTAATAATGACAACATGTGCATGTGTGACACCATAGATTGTGGCGAACGTTTTCGCAGCAGCCATCCCAAACTTTCAGCGTTTGTACCTGAAGCTCGCCCGAACTCGGTCATATTATTAGAAAGTCCCGAAACCAAGCATGGGCCTCGAGGCAGCCGCCCCTCTCTCTCAACCCACACCCCGAACGTGCACATACCCTCTCCTGACATTCAACACGATAGAATTGGAAATTGGTGTCGCTCTCTATGTGAAAAGATGCGGTAACTGTTTGTGAAGAAAGAGTGAAAAATTTATGGAAATCGGCCAAGAATTGGCCGAGATATAGCGTTTTAATGAGTTGAGGTAATTGTTTGAATTTGGTCCTGTTCTAGCCGGTGCGACCTGACGCTGGGTATATGTCTGGGGTTGTGGGAGTGCTCCCCCTCTGGGGTAGTTCCGCTTGAAATCGTGGATTCTCAGTTTCTGGCGGAGAGACGCTGGTGACTGAAAGATGCATTGTGTACACTGGCGCCAAATGGACCTCGCCAAGCTGGTAACAGTTAGATATTTGTCAGAAATGAAAAGTGGACAGTAATCGCGCATGGGTTAATGGCGAATAGGCGGTAATCTGGCTAATTTGACATTAAAATTGAACAGACAGCAGTGTCGCTCATACGCCCACTACGTCCAGACCACTGAAGGCAGCTACACGAAATTTTCAGAAGTTGTTCTACTCTTCCTGCCCGACAGGTTAGTATATTTGTCGAGTGGCGTGACCGCGTGGGAACAATGTGGATCGCGTGGAAACCGAGGGGACGATTCGTCCCTTCTCTATTCCCAATGCAACGACGTTTCCATTCACTATTTACATGTCACCCGTCGAGTTTGGCATTATTTCTGTCTATTTGATGAACTGTTCAGCTTTCAATATTCACACATTCACGTGGGACTGAAAGTTTGGAGTTAAACTGCTTATTTCAGAGCGTACCGGCAGAAACTGACAACTCGACCCGGTGGCGAAAAAGACGTCGTCTGGCTAATTTGACATTCAAACTGAACAGATACAATGTCAGATACACGCCAATTATGTCCCGACCATACAAGGCAGCAACTTCAAATTCTCAGAATGTTTTCTCCTGTCCCTGCCCGACAGTTTAGTATCTTTGTCAAGTGCCAAGACCGCGTGGAAACACCGTGGATCAGGTGGAAACCGAGGGGACGATTCGTCCCTACTTTCTTCCCAATTCAACGACTTTTCTATTTATTATTTACCTGTCACCGGCTGAGTTTGGCATTATATCTGTCTATTTGATGAACTTTTCAACCTTAACTATTTGCGGCTCTGTGTTTCTCCACCGAAAGGCCACTGCACGGTTACCAGTATATTCAGGGACTGATTTTGCGAAAATAACAATTATTCCGACTGTACCCACATGGGAACTCCTAAATCTCTAAGGGTTAAATTTTTTAATAATAACGTATAAAACAGAATTGTCGTGCTACGTTTGCTGTATGCAGGCATAGAAAACGTTCAGCGCTCAATGAATTAGGAATGGAGTAAATTGTCACTTAAACCAGCGAAATTCTGAAAAAAATGAGAGTTTTTTTCGACGGCACCTACCTTTATGCATCCGAGACAGGGACTGCGTTAAACTTTACAGCAACCTTATAACAGAAAATAATCTTGGAATTGAACTGTGAATCCGAATTTCGAAAGCATTTTCGGATATTCTATTCCAAACTATCACTGCACGCTTGTCAATATTCAGTGATTTTATGAAAATATCCATTATTCCGACCGTACCCATATGGGCGGTCTCGAATCTGCTTAAGGGTTAAACTTTTAATAATGACATATAAAACAAAAGTTGTCACACTATGACTGCTGCATACAGCCATAGAAAACATTCAGCGCTCAATCAATTAGGAATGGAGTAAATCGTCACTTAAACTTACCAAATTCTGAAAAATGAGAGTTTTGTTTGACTGCACCTATCTTTATGCAAACAGAATGAGCATAGTATTAAACTTTACAACCAAACTTACAACAGCAAATATGCTCGGTACGCAATTGTGAATACGACCATTTAAATCATTTTTCGATATTCCATTCGAAAATGGCCGAAAGGTGACCTGCAAATGAACCAATTTTACGAAGAATTTTAGGGTACTCGAATTCTAGGCCCGAATACTGGGTGAAGGTTAAAACTTTGAATAAACCATGTAACAGGAAAATTGTTCCTGGATGAAGGCCCAATCCTCTCACGGGAACCGTTTCGACAAAATTCGGCTGCAGTGCTGAGAAATCTCATGTGAAAACTGGCCAATTTTGCCCGAAATGCACATTGCTCGTAATTTTGTGGCGAAAAGGGATCAACACGAGAAATATCGCCTCTGTAGCCAGATTCAGTAAGTTATGCTACAAATATAACGAAAGTTTCAGCCAAATCATCCAGAGGGTTTTGGAGAATTGTGGCAAAACGTGTCATTTTCACTACATTTTCCACTGTTTTGGCAGAAAACGAAAAACTTCAGGAATGCCATGACCCAGGTGAAAAACTTCAGATGGAACTCTTTTCGTGTGCCAAATCTCAGTAAAATCGCCCAGGCCGTTTTCGCGAAACCCGTCGGACAAAAATCATCGAAATGGAAAAATAATCTCAATACTAGATTTTTCGATTTCAAGAAATCGAGAGATTCACCTATTCCGCTTGTTTTTTAGGCAGCGGCGGAACAAGATTGCGTATAGTGCTGGTAGGTTTTTAGGCTATATTAAGTGCATAGCCGATAGAAAACTCCCCACAGTGTCTAACAATTCTTTCGGCAATACTCTTTCACATTGGCGTGAATGCTGTATGCTTAATGTCCAAGTTAGGGCTAAATAGCAAACCTGTTGAACAGATCGCGTATACTTAATAATGACAACATGTGCATGTGTGACACCATAGATTGTGGCGAACGTTTTCGCAGCAGCCATCCCAAACTTTCAGCGTTTGTACCTGAAGCTCGCCCGAACTCGGTCATATTATTAGAAAGTCCCGAAACCAAGCATGGGCCTCGAGGCAGCCGCCCCTCTCTCTCAACCCACACCCCGAACGTGCACATACCCTCTCCTGACATTCAACACGATAGAATTGGAAATTGGTGTCGCTCTCTATGTGAAAAGATGCGGTAACTGTTTGTGAAGAAAGAGTGAAAAATTTATGGAAATCGGCCAAGAATTGGCCGAGATATAGCGTTTTAATGAGTTGAGGTAATTGTTTGAATTTGGTCCTGTTCTAGCCGGTGCGACCTGACGCTGGGTATATGTCTGGGGTTGTGGGAGTGCTCCCCCTCTGGGGTAGTTCCGCTTGAAATCGTGGATTCTCAGTTTCTGGCGGAGAGACGCTGGTGACTGAAAGATGCATTGTGTACACTGGCGCCAAATGGACCTCGCCAAGCTGGTAACAGTTAGATATTTGTCAGAAATGAAAAGTGGACAGTAATCGCGCATGGGTTAATGGCGAATAGGCGGTAATCTGGCTAATTTGACATTAAAATTGAACAGACAGCAGTGTCGCTCATACGCCCACTACGTCCAGACCACTGAAGGCAGCTACACGAAATTTTCAGAAGTTGTTCTACTCTTCCTGCCCGACAGGTTAGTATATTTGTCGAGTGGCGTGACCGCGTGGGAACAATGTGGATCGCGTGGAAACCGAGGGGACGATTCGTCCCTTCTCTATTCCCAATGCAACGACGTTTCCATTCACTATTTACATGTCACCCGTCGAGTTTGGCATTATTTCTGTCTATTTGATGAACTGTTCAGCTTTCAATATTCACACATTCACGTGGGACTGAAAGTTTGGAGTTAAACTGCTTATTTCAGAGCGTACCGGCAGAAACTGACAACTCGACCCGGTGGCGAAAAAGACGTCGTCTGGCTAATTTGACATTCAAACTGAACAGATACAATGTCAGATACACGCCAATTATGTCCCGACCATACAAGGCAGCAACTTCAAATTCTCAGAATGTTTTCTCCTGTCCCTGCCCGACAGTTTAGTATCTTTGTCAAGTGCCAAGACCGCGTGGAAACACCGTGGATCAGGTGGAAACCGAGGGGACGATTCGTCCCTACTTTCTTCCCAATTCAACGACTTTTCTATTTATTATTTACCTGTCACCGGCTGAGTTTGGCATTATATCTGTCTATTTGATGAACTTTTCAACCTTAACTATTTGCGGCTCTGTGTTTCTCCACCGAAAGGCCACTGCACGGTTACCAGTATATTCAGGGACTGATTTTGCGAAAATAACAATTATTCCGACTGTACCCACATGGGAACTCCTAAATCTCTAAGGGTTAAATTTTTTAATAATAACGTATAAAACAGAATTGTCGTGCTACGTTTGCTGTATGCAGGCATAGAAAACGTTCAGCGCTCAATGAATTAGGAATGGAGTAAATTGTCACTTAAACCAGCGAAATTCTGAAAAAAATGAGAGTTTTTTTCGACGGCACCTACCTTTATGCATCCGAGACAGGGACTGCGTTAAACTTTACAGCAACCTTATAACAGAAAATAATCTTGGAATTGAACTGTGAATCCGAATTTCGAAAGCATTTTCGGATATTCTATTCCAAACTATCACTGCACGCTTGTCAATATTCAGTGATTTTATGAAAATATCCATTATTCCGACCGTACCCATATGGGCGGTCTCGAATCTGCTTAAGGGTTAAACTTTTAATAATGACATATAAAACAAAAGTTGTCACACTATGACTGCTGCATACAGCCATAGAAAACATTCAGCGCTCAATCAATTAGGAATGGAGTAAATCGTCACTTAAACTTACCAAATTCTGAAAAATGAGAGTTTTGTTTGACTGCACCTATCTTTATGCAAACAGAATGAGCATAGTATTAAACTTTACAACCAAACTTACAACAGCAAATATGCTCGGTACGCAATTGTGAATACGACCATTTAAATCATTTTTCGATATTCCATTCGAAAATGGCCGAAAGGTGACCTGCAAATGAACCAATTTTACGAAGAATTTTAGGGTACTCGAATTCTAGGCCCGAATACTGGGTGAAGGTTAAAACTTTGAATAAACCATGTAACAGGAAAATTGTTCCTGGATGAAGGCCCAATCCTCTCACGGGAACCGTTTCGACAAAATTCGGCTGCAGTGCTGAGAAATCTCATGTGAAAACTGGCCAATTTTGCCCGAAATGCACATTGCTCGTAATTTTGTGGCGAAAAGGGATCAACACGAGAAATATCGCCTCTGTAGCCAGATTCAGTAAGTTATGCTACAAATATAACGAAAGTTTCAGCCAAATCATCCAGAGGGTTTTGGAGAATTGTGGCAAAACGTGTCATTTTCACTACATTTTCCACTGTTTTGGCAGAAAACGAAAAACTTCAGGAATGCCATGACCCAGGTGAAAAACTTCAGATGGAACTCTTTTCGTGTGCCAAATCTCAGTAAAATCGCCCAGGCCGTTTTCGCGAAACCCGTCGGACAAAAATCATCGAAATGGAAAAATAATCTCAATACTAGATTTTTCGATTTCAAGAAATCGAGAGATTCACCTATTCCGCTTGTTTTTTAGGCAGCGGCGGAACAAGATTGCGTATAGTGCTGGTAGGTTTTTAGGCTATATTAAGTGCATAGCCGATAGAAAACTCCCCACAGTGTCTAACAATTCTTTCGGCAATACTCTTTCACATTGGCGTGAATGCTGTATGCTTAATGTCCAAGTTAGGGCTAAATAGCAAACCTGTTGAACAGATCGCGTATACTTAATAATGACAACATGTGCATGTGTGACACCATAGATTGTGGCGAACGTTTTCGCAGCAGCCATCCCAAACTTTCAGCGTTTGTACCTGAAGCTCGCCCGAACTCGGTCATATTATTAGAAAGTCCCGAAACCAAGCATGGGCCTCGAGGCAGCCGCCCCTCTCTCTCAACCCACACCCCGAACGTGCACATACCCTCTCCTGACATTCAACACGATAGAATTGGAAATTGGTGTCGCTCTCTATGTGAAAAGATGCGGTAACTGTTTGTGAAGAAAGAGTGAAAAATTTATGGAAATCGGCCAAGAATTGGCCGAGATATAGCGTTTTAATGAGTTGAGGTAATTGTTTGAATTTGGTCCTGTTCTAGCCGGTGCGACCTGACGCTGGGTATATGTCTGGGGTTGTGGGAGTGCTCCCCCTCTGGGGTAGTTCCGCTTGAAATCGTGGATTCTCAGTTTCTGGCGGAGAGACGCTGGTGACTGAAAGATGCATTGTGTACACTGGCGCCAAATGGACCTCGCCAAGCTGGTAACAGTTAGATATTTGTCAGAAATGAAAAGTGGACAGTAATCGCGCATGGGTTAATGGCGAATAGGCGGTAATCTGGCTAATTTGACATTAAAATTGAACAGACAGCAGTGTCGCTCATACGCCCACTACGTCCAGACCACTGAAGGCAGCTACACGAAATTTTCAGAAGTTGTTCTACTCTTCCTGCCCGACAGGTTAGTATATTTGTCGAGTGGCGTGACCGCGTGGGAACAATGTGGATCGCGTGGAAACCGAGGGGACGATTCGTCCCTTCTCTATTCCCAATGCAACGACGTTTCCATTCACTATTTACATGTCACCCGTCGAGTTTGGCATTATTTCTGTCTATTTGATGAACTGTTCAGCTTTCAATATTCACACATTCACGTGGGACTGAAAGTTTGGAGTTAAACTGCTTATTTCAGAGCGTACCGGCAGAAACTGACAACTCGACCCGGTGGCGAAAAAGACGTCGTCTGGCTAATTTGACATTCAAACTGAACAGATACAATGTCAGATACACGCCAATTATGTCCCGACCATACAAGGCAGCAACTTCAAATTCTCAGAATGTTTTCTCCTGTCCCTGCCCGACAGTTTAGTATCTTTGTCAAGTGCCAAGACCGCGTGGAAACACCGTGGATCAGGTGGAAACCGAGGGGACGATTCGTCCCTACTTTCTTCCCAATTCAACGACTTTTCTATTTATTATTTACCTGTCACCGGCTGAGTTTGGCATTATATCTGTCTATTTGATGAACTTTTCAACCTTAACTATTTGCGGCTTTGTGTTTCTCCACCGAAAGGCCACTGCACGGTTACCAGTATATTCAGGGACTGATTTTGCGAAAATAACAATTATTCCGACTGTACCCACATGGGAACTCCTAAATCTCTAAGGGTTAAATTTTTTAATAATAACGTATAAAACAGAATTGTCGTGCTACGTTTGCTGTATGCAGGCATAGAAAACGTTCAGCGCTCAATGAATTAGGAATGGAGTAAATTGTCACTTAAACCAGCGAAATTCTGAAAAAAATGAGAGTTTTTTTCGACGGCACCTACCTTTATGCATCCGAGACAGGGACTGCGTTAAACTTTACAGCAACCTTATAACAGAAAATAATCTTGGAATTGAACTGTGAATCCGAATTTCGAAAGCATTTTCGGATATTCTATTCCAAACTATCACTGCACGCTTGTCAATATTCAGTGATTTTATGAAAATATCCATTATTCCGACCGTACCCATATGGGCGGTCTCGAATCTGCTTAAGGGTTAAACTTTTAATAATGACATATAAAACAAAAGTTGTCACACTATGACTGCTGCATACAGCCATAGAAAACATTCAGCGCTCAATCAATTAGGAATGGAGTAAATCGTCACTTAAACTTACCAAATTCTGAAAAATGAGAGTTTTGTTTGACTGCACCTATCTTTATGCAAACAGAATGAGCATAGTATTAAACTTTACAACCAAACTTACAACAGCAAATATGCTCGGTACGCAATTGTGAATACGACCATTTAAATCATTTTTCGATATTCCATTCGAAAATGGCCGAAAGGTGACCTGCAAATGAACCAATTTTACGAAGAATTTTAGGGTACTCGAATTCTAGGCCCGAATACTGGGTGAAGGTTAAAACTTTGAATAAACCATGTAACAGGAAAATTGTTCCTGGATGAAGGCCCAATCCTCTCACGGGAACCGTTTCGACAAAATTCGGCTGCAGTGCTGAGAAATCTCATGTGAAAACTGGCCAATTTTGCCCGAAATGCACATTGCTCGTAATTTTGTGGCGAAAAGGGATCAACACGAGAAATATCGCCTCTGTAGCCAGATTCAGTAAGTTATGCTACAAATATAACGAAAGTTTCAGCCAAATCATCCAGAGGGTTTTGGAGAATTGTGGCAAAACGTGTCATTTTCACTACATTTTCCACTGTTTTGGCAGAAAACGAAAAACTTCAGGAATGCCATGACCCAGGTGAAAAACTTCAGATGGAACTCTTTTCGTGTGCCAAATCTCAGTAAAATCGCCCAGGCCGTTTTCGCGAAACCCGTCGGACAAAAATCATCGAAATGGAAAAATAATCTCAATACTAGATTTTTCGATTTCAAGAAATCGAGAGATTCACCTATTCCGCTTGTTTTTTAGGCAGCGGCGGAACAAGATTGCGTATAGTGCTGGTAGGTTTTTAGGCTATATTAAGTGCATAGCCGATAGAAAACTCCCCACAGTGTCTAACAATTCTTTCGGCAATACTCTTTCACATTGGCGTGAATGCTGTATGCTTAATGTCCAAGTTAGGGCTAAATAGCAAACCTGTTGAACAGATCGCGTATACTTAATAATGACAACATGTGCATGTGTGACACCATAGATTGTGGCGAACGTTTTCGCAGCAGCCATCCCAAACTTTCAGCGTTTGTACCTGAAGCTCGCCCGAACTCGGTCATATTATTAGAAAGTCCCGAAACCAAGCATGGGCCTCGAGGCAGCCGCCCCTCTCTCTCAACCCACACCCCGAACGTGCACATACCCTCTCCTGACATTCAACACGATAGAATTGGAAATTGGTGTCGCTCTCTATGTGAAAAGATGCGGTAACTGTTTGTGAAGAAAGAGTGAAACATTTATGGAAATCGGCCAAGAATTGGCCGAGATATAGCGTTTTAATGAGTTGAGGTAATTGTTTGAATTTGGTCCTGTTCTAGCCGGTGCGACCTGACGCTGGGTATATGTCTGGGGTTGTGGGAGTGCTCCCCCTCTGGGGTAGTTCCGCTTGAAATCGTGGATTCTCAGTTTCTGGCGGAGAGACGCTGGTGACTGAAAGATGCATTGTGTACACTGGCGCCAAATGGACCTCGCCAAGCTGGTAACAGTTAGATATTTGTCAGAAATGAAAAGTGGACAGTAATCGCGCATGGGTTAATGGCGAATAGGCGGTAATCTGGCTAATTTGACATTAAAATTGAACAGACAGCAGTGTCGCTCATACGCCCACTACGTCCAGACCACTGAAGGCAGCTACACGAAATTTTCAGAAGTTGTTCTACTCTTCCTGCCCGACAGGTTAGTATATTTGTCGAGTGGCGTGACCGCGTGGGAACAATGTGGATCGCGTGGAAACCGAGGGGACGATTCGTCCCTTCTCTATTCCCAATGCAACGACGTTTCCATTCACTATTTACATGTCACCCGTCGAGTTTGGCATTATTTCTGTCTATTTGATGAACTGTTCAGCTTTCAATATTCACACATTCACGTGGGACTGAAAGTTTGGAGTTAAACTGCTTATTTCAGAGCGTACCGGCAGAAACTGACAACTCGACCCGGTGGCGAAAAAGACGTCGTCTGGCTAATTTGACATTCAAACTGAACAGATACAATGTCAGATACACGCCAATTATGTCCCGACCATACAAGGCAGCAACTTCAAATTCTCAGAATGTTTTCTCCTGTCCCTGCCCGACAGTTTAGTATCTTTGTCAAGTGCCAAGACCGCGTGGAAACACCGTGGATCAGGTGGAAACCGAGGGGACGATTCGTCCCTACTTTCTTCCCAATTCAACGACTTTTCTATTTATTATTTACCTGTCACCGGCTGAGTTTGGCATTATATCTGTCTATTTGATGAACTTTTCAACCTTAACTATTTGCGGCTTTGTGTTTCTCCACCGAAAGGCCACTGCACGGTTACCAGTATATTCAGGGACTGATTTTGCGAAAATAACAATTATTCCGACTGTACCCACATGGGAACTCCTAAATCTCTAAGGGTTAAATTTTTTAATAATAACGTATAAAACAGAATTGTCGTGCTACGTTTGCTGTATGCAGGCATAGAAAACGTTCAGCGCTCAATGAATTAGGAATGGAGTAAATTGTCACTTAAACCAGCGAAATTCTGAAAAAAATGAGAGTTTTTTTCGACGGCACCTACCTTTATGCATCCGAGACAGGGACTGCGTTAAACTTTACAGCAACCTTATAACAGAAAATAATCTTGGAATTGAACTGTGAATCCGAATTTCGAAAGCATTTTCGGATATTCTATTCCAAACTATCACTGCACGCTTGTCA
Source organism: Pictodentalium vernedei (assembly GCA_031216915.1). Taxonomy (NCBI): domain Eukaryota; kingdom Metazoa; phylum Mollusca; class Scaphopoda; order Dentaliida; family Dentaliidae; genus Pictodentalium; species Pictodentalium vernedei. The sequence goes on along the minus strand of JAUFNR010000441.1, from coordinate 12,477 downwards.
ATATTCAGTGATTTTATGAAAATATCCATTATTCCGACCGTACCCATATGGGCGGTCTCGAATCTGCTTAAGGGTTAAACTTTTAATAATGACATATAAAACAAAAGTTGTCACACTATGACTGCTGCATACAGCCATAGAAAACATTCAGCGCTCAATCAATTAGGAATGGAGTAAATCGTCACTTAAACTTACCAAATTCTGAAAAATGAGAGTTTTGTTTGACTGCACCTATCTTTATGCAAACAGAATGAGCATAGTATTAAACTTTACAACCAAACTTACAACAGCAAATATGCTCGGTACGCAATTGTGAATACGACCATTTAAATCATTTTTCGATATTCCATTCGAAAATGGCCGAAAGGTGACCTGCAAATGAACCAATTTTACGAAGAATTTTAGGGTACTCGAATTCTAGGCCCGAATACTGGGTGAAGGTTAAAACTTTGAATAAACCATGTAACAGGAAAATTGTTCCTGGATGAAGGCCCAATCCTCTCACGGGAACCGTTTCGACAAAATTCGGCTGCAGTGCTGAGAAATCTCATGTGAAAACTGGCCAATTTTGCCCGAAATGCACATTGCTCGTAATTTTGTGGCGAAAAGGGATCAACACGAGAAATATCGCCTCTGTAGCCAGATTCAGTAAGTTATGCTACAAATATAACGAAAGTTTCAGCCAAATCATCCAGAGGGTTTTGGAGAATTGTGGCAAAACGTGTCATTTTCACTACATTTTCCACTGTTTTGGCAGAAAACGAAAAACTTCAGGAATGCCATGACCCAGGTGAAAAACTTCAGATGGAACTCTTTTCGTGTGCCAAATCTCAGTAAAATCGCCCAGGCCGTTTTCGCGAAACCCGTCGGACAAAAATCATCGAAATGGAAAAATAATCTCAATACTAGATTTTTCGATTTCAAGAAATCGAGAGATTCACCTATTCCGCTTGTTTTTTAGGCAGCGGCGGAACAAGAATGCGTATAGTGCTGGTAGGTTTTTAGGCTATATTAAGTGCATAGCCGATAGAAAACTCCCCACAGTGTCTAACAATTCTTTCGGCAATACTCTTTCACATTGGCGTGAATGCTGTATGCTTAATGTCCAAGTTAGGGCTAAATAGCAAACCTGTTGAACAGATCGCGTATACTTAATAATGACAACATGTGCATGTGTGACACCATAGATTGTGGCGAACGTTTTCGCAGCAGCCATCCCAAACTTTCAGCGTTTGTACCTGAAGCTCGCCCGAACTCGGTCATATTATTAGAAAGTCCCGAAACCAAGCATGGGCCTCGAGGCAGCCGCCCCTCTCTCTCAACCCACACCCCGAACGTGCACATACCCTCTCCTGACATTCAACACGATAGAATTGGAAATTGGTGTCGCTCTCTATGTGAAAAGATGCGGTAACTGTTTGTGAAGAAAGAGTGAAAAATTTATGGAAATCGGCCAAGAATTGGCCGAGATATAGCGTTTTAATGAGTTGAGGTAATTGTTTGAATTTGGTCCTGTTCTAGCCGGTGCGACCTGACGCTGGGTATATGTCTGGGGTTGTGGGAGTGCTCCCCCTCTGGGGTAGTTCCGCTTGAAATCGTGGATTCTCAGTTTCTGGCGGAGAGACGCTGGTGACTGAAAGATGCATTGTGTACACTGGCGCCAAATGGACCTCGCCAAGCTGGTAACAGTTAGATATTTGTCAGAAATGAAAAGTGGACAGTAATCGCGCATGGGTTAATGGCGAATAGGCGGTAATCTGGCTAATTTGACATTAAAATTGAACAGACAGCAGTGTCGCTCATACGCCCACTACGTCCAGACCACTGAAGGCAGCTACACGAAATTTTCAGAAGTTGTTCTACTCTTCCTGCCCGACAGGTTAGTATATTTGTCGAGTGGCGTGACCGCGTGGGAACAATGTGGATCGCGTGGAAACCGAGGGGACGATTCGTCCCTTCTCTATTCCCAATGCAACGACGTTTCCATTCACTATTTACATGTCACCCGTCGAGTTTGGCATTATTTCTGTCTATTTGATGAACTGTTCAGCTTTCAATATTCACACATTCACGTGGGACTGAAAGTTTGGAGTTAAACTGCTTATTTCAGAGCGTACCGGCAGAAACTGACAACTCGACCCGGTGGCGAAAAAGACGTCGTCTGGCTAATTTGACATTCAAACTGAACAGATACAATGTCAGATACACGCCAATTATGTCCCGACCATACAAGGCAGCAACTTCAAATTCTCAGAATGTTTTCTCCTGTCCCTGCCCGACAGTTTAGTATCTTTGTCAAGTGCCAAGACCGCGTGGAAACACCGTGGATCAGGTGGAAACCGAGGGGACGATTCGTCCCTACTTTCTTCCCAATTCAACGACTTTTCTATTTATTATTTACCTGTCACCGGCTGAGTTTGGCATTATATCTGTCTATTTGATGAACTTTTCAACCTTAACTATTTGCGGCTTTGTGTTTCTCCACCGAAAGGCCACTGCACGGTTACCAGTATATTCAGGGACTGATTTTGCGAAAATAACAATTATTCCGACTGTACCCACATGGGAACTCCTAAATCTCTAAGGGTTAAATTTTTTAATAATAACGTATAAAACAGAATTGTCGTGCTACGTTTGCTGTATGCAGGCATAGAAAACGTTCAGCGCTCAATGAATTAGGAATGGAGTAAATTGTCACTTAAACCAGCGAAATTCTGAAAAAAATGAGAGTTTTTTTCGACGGCACCTACCTTTATGCATCCGAGACAGGGACTGCGTTAAACTTTACAGCAACCTTATAACAGAAAATAATCTTGGAATTGAACTGTGAATCCGAATTTCGAAAGCATTTTCGGATATTCTATTCCAAACTATCACTGCACGCTTGTCAATATTCAGTGATTTTATGAAAATATCCATTATTCCGACCGTACCCATATGGGCGGTCTCGAATCTGCTTAAGGGTTAAACTTTTAATAATGACATATAAAACAAAAGTTGTCACACTATGACTGCTGCATACAGCCATAGAAAACATTCAGCGCTCAATCAATTAGGAATGGAGTAAATCGTCACTTAAACTTACCAAATTCTGAAAAATGAGAGTTTTGTTTGACTGCACCTATCTTTATGCAAACAGAATGAGCATAGTATTAAACTTTACAACCAAACTTACAACAGCAAATATGCTCGGTACGCAATTGTGAATACGACCATTTAAATCATTTTTCGATATTCCATTCGAAAATGGCCGAAAGGTGACCTGCAAATGAACCAATTTTACGAAGAATTTTAGGGTACTCGAATTCTAGGCCCGAATACTGGGTGAAGGTTAAAACTTTGAATAAACCATGTAACAGGAAAATTGTTCCTGGATGAAGGCCCAATCCTCTCACGGGAACCGTTTCGACAAAATTCGGCTGCAGTGCTGAGAAATCTCATGTGAAAACTGGCCAATTTTGCCCGAAATGCACATTGCTCGTAATTTTGTGGCGAAAAGGGATCAACACGAGAAATATCGCCTCTGTAGCCAGATTCAGTAAGTTATGCTACAAATATAACGAAAGTTTCAGCCAAATCATCCAGAGGGTTTTGGAGAATTGTGGCAAAACGTGTCATTTTCACTACATTTTCCACTGTTTTGGCAGAAAACGAAAAACTTCAGGAATGCCATGACCCAGGTGAAAAACTTCAGATGGAACTCTTTTCGTGTGCCAAATCTCAGTAAAATCGCCCAGGCCGTTTTCGCGAAACCCGTCGGACAAAAATCATCGAAATGGAAAAATAATCTCAATACTAGATTTTTCGATTTCAAGAAATCGAGAGATTCACCTATTCCGCTTGTTTTTTAGGCAGCGGCGGAACAAGATTGCGTATAGTGCTGGTAGGTTTTTAGGCTATATTAAGTGCATAGCCGATAGAAAACTCCCCACAGTGTCTAACAATTCTTTCGGCAATACTCTTTCACATTGGCGTGAATGCTGTATGCTTAATGTCCAAGTTAGGGCTAAATAGCAAACCTGTTGAACAGATCGCGTATACTTAATAATGACAACATGTGCATGTGTGACACCATAGATTGTGGCGAACGTTTTCGCAGCAGCCATCCCAAACTTTCAGCGTTTGTACCTGAAGCTCGCCCGAACTCGGTCATATTATTAGAAAGTCCCGAAACCAAGCATGGGCCTCGAGGCAGCCGCCCCTCTCTCTCAACCCACACCCCGAACGTGCACATACCCTCTCCTGACATTCAACACGATAGAATTGGAAATTGGTGTCGCTCTCTATGTGAAAAGATGCGGTAACTGTTTGTGAAGAAAGAGTGAAAAATTTATGGAAATCGGCCAAGAATTGGCCGAGATATAGCGTTTTAATGAGTTGAGGTAATTGTTTGAATTTGGTCCTGTTCTAGCCGGTGCGACCTGACGCTGGGTATATGTCTGGGGTTGTGGGAGTGCTCCCCCTCTGGGGTAGTTCCGCTTGAAATCGTGGATTCTCAGTTTCTGGCGGAGAGACGCTGGTGACTGAAAGATGCATTGTGTACACTGGCGCCAAATGGACCTCGCCAAGCTGGTAACAGTTAGATATTTGTCAGAAATGAAAAGTGGACAGTAATCGCGCATGGGTTAATGGCGAATAGGCGGTAATCTGGCTAATTTGACATTAAAATTGAACAGACAGCAGTGTCGCTCATACGCCCACTACGTCCAGACCACTGAAGGCAGCTACACGAAATTTTCAGAAGTTGTTCTACTCTTCCTGCCCGACAGGTTAGTGTATTTGTCGAGTGGCGTGACCGCGTGGGAACAATGTGGATCGCGTGGAAACCGAGGGGACGATTCGTCCCTTCTCTATTCCCAATGCAACGACGTTTCCATTCACTATTTACATGTCACCCGTCGAGTTTGGCATTATTTCTGTCTATTTGATGAACTGTTCAGCTTTCAATATTCACACATTCACGTGGGACTGAAAGTTTGGAGTTAAACTGCTTATTTCAGAGCGTACCGGCAGAAACTGACAACTCGACCCGGTGGCGAAAAAGACGTCGTCTGGCTAATTTGACATTCAAACTGAACAGATACAATGTCAGATACACGCCAATTATGTCCCGACCATACAAGGCAGCAACTTCAAATTCTCAGAATGTTTTCTCCTGTCCCTGCCCGACAGTTTAGTATCTTTGTCAAGTGCCAAGACCGCGTGGAAACACCGTGGATCAGGTGGAAACCGAGGGGACGATTCGTCCCTACTTTCTTCCCAATTCAACGACTTTTCTATTTATTATTTACCTGTCACCGGCTGAGTTTGGCATTATATCTGTCTATTTGATGAACTTTTCAACCTTAACTATTTGCGGCTTTGTGTTTCTCCACCGAAAGGCCACTGCACGGTTACCAGTATATTCAGGGACTGATTTTGCGAAAATAACAATTATTCCGACTGTACCCACATGGGAACTCCTAAATCTCTAAGGGTTAAATTTTTTAATAATAACGTATAAAACAGAATTGTCGTGCTACGTTTGCTGTATGCAGGCATAGAAAACGTTCAGCGCTCAATGAATTAGGAATGGAGTAAATTGTCACTTAAACCAGCGAAATTCTGAAAAAAATGAGAGTTTTTTTCGACGGCACCTACCTTTATGCATCCGAGACAGGGACTGCGTTAAACTTTACAGCAACCTTATAACAGAAAATAATCTTGGAATTGAACTGTGAATCCGAATTTCGAAAGCATTTTCGGATATTCTATTCCAAACTATCACTGCACGCTTGTCAATATTCAGTGATTTTATGAAAATATCCATTATTCCGACCGTACCCATATGGGCGGTCTCGAATCTGCTTAAGGGTTAAACTTTTAATAATGACATATAAAACAAAAGTTGTCACACTATGACTGCTGCATACAGCCATAGAAAACATTCAGCGCTCAATCAATTAGGAATGGAGTAAATCGTCACTTAAACTTACCAAATTCTGAAAAATGAGAGTTTTGTTTGACTGCACCTATCTTTATGCAAACAGAATGAGCATAGTATTAAACTTTACAACCAAACTTACAACAGCAAATATGCTCGGTACGCAATTGTGAATACGACCATTTAAATCATTTTTCGATATTCCATTCGAAAATGGCCGAAAGGTGACCTGCAAATGAACCAATTTTACGAAGAATTTTAGGGTACTCGAATTCTAGGCCCGAATACTGGGTGAAGGTTAAAACTTTGAATAAACCATGTAACAGGAAAATTGTTCCTGGATGAAGGCCCAATCCTCTCACGGGAACCGTTTCGACAAAATTCGGCTGCAGTGCTGAGAAATCTCATGTGAAAACTGGCCAATTTTGCCCGAAATGCACATTGCTCGTAATTTTGTGGCGAAAAGGGATCAACACGAGAAATATCGCCTCTGTAGCCAGATTCAGTAAGTTATGCTACAAATATAACGAAAGTTTCAGCCAAATCATCCAGAGGGTTTTGGAGAATTGTGGCAAAACGTGTCATTTTCACTACATTTTCCACTGTTTTGGCAGAAAACGAAAAACTTCAGGAATGCCATGACCCAGGTGAAAAACTTCAGATGGAACTCTTTTCGTGTGCCAAATCTCAGTAAAATCGCCCAGGCCGTTTTCGCGAAACCCGTCGGACAAAAATCATCGAAATGGAAAAATAATCTCAATACTAGATTTTTCGATTTCAAGAAATCGAGAGATTCACCTATTCCGCTTGTTTTTTAGGCAGCGGCGGAACAAGATTGCGTATAGTGCTGGTAGGTTTTTAGGCTATATTAAGTGCATAGCCGATAGAAAACTCCCCACAGTGTCTAACAATTCTTTCGGCAATACTCTTTCACATTGGCGTGAATGCTGTATGCTTAATGTCCAAGTTAGGGCTAAATAGCAAACCTGTTGAACAGATCGCGTATACTTAATAATGACAACATGTGCATGTGTGACACCATAGATTGTGGCGAACGTTTTCGCAGCAGCCATCCCAAACTTTCAGCGTTTGTACCTGAAGCTCGCCCGAACTCGGTCATATTATTAGAAAGTCCCGAAACCAAGCATGGGCCTCGAGGCAGCCGCCCCTCTCTCTCAACCCACACCCCGAACGTGCACATACCCTCTCCTGACATTCAACACGATAGAATTGGAAATTGGTGTCGCTCTCTATGTGAAAAGATGCGGTAACTGTTTGTGAAGAAAGAGTGAAAAATTTATGGAAATCGGCCAAGAATTGGCCGAGATATAGCGTTTTAATGAGTTGAGGTAATTGTTTGAATTTGGTCCTGTTCTAGCCGGTGCGACCTGACGCTGGGTATATGTCTGGGGTTGTGGGAGTGCTCCCCCTCTGGGGTAGTTCCGCTTGAAATCGTGGATTCTCAGTTTCTGGCGGAGAGACGCTGGTGACTGAAAGATGCATTGTGTACACTGGCGCCAAATGGACCTCGCCAAGCTGGTAACAGTTAGATATTTGTCAGAAATGAAAAGTGGACAGTAATCGCGCATGGGTTAATGGCGAATAGGCGGTAATCTGGCTAATTTGACATTAAAATTGAACAGACAGCAGTGTCGCTCATACGCCCACTACGTCCAGACCACTGAAGGCAGCTACACGAAATTTTCAGAAGTTGTTCTACTCTTCCTGCCCGACAGGTTAGTATATTTGTCGAGTGGCGTGACCGCGTGGGAACAATGTGGATCGCGTGGAAACCGAGGGGACGATTCGTCCCTTCTCTATTCCCAATGCAACGACGTTTCCATTCACTATTTACATGTCACCCGTCGAGTTTGGCATTATTTCTGTCTATTTGATGAACTGTTCAGCTTTCAATATTCACACATTCACGTGGGACTGAAAGTTTGGAGTTAAACTGCTTATTTCAGAGCGTACCGGCAGAAACTGACAACTCGACCCGGTGGCGAAAAAGACGTCGTCTGGCTAATTTGACATTCAAACTGAACAGATACAATGTCAGATACACGCCAATTATGTCCCGACCATACAAGGCAGCAACTTCAAATTCTCAGAATGTTTTCTCCTGTCCCTGCCCGACAGTTTAGTATCTTTGTCAAGTGCCAAGACCGCGTGGAAACACCGTGGATCAGGTGGAAACCGAGGGGACGATTCGTCCCTACTTTCTTCCCAATTCAACGACTTTTCTATTTATTATTTACCTGTCACCGGCTGAGTTTGGCATTATATCTGTCTATTTGATGAACTTTTCAACCTTAACTATTTGCGGCTTTGTGTTTCTCCACCGAAAGGCCACTGCACGGTTACCAGTATATTCAGGGACTGATTTTGCGAAAATAACAATTATTCCGACTGTACCCACATGGGAACTCCTAAATCTCTAAGGGTTAAATTTTTTAATAATAACGTATAAAACAGAATTGTCGTGCTACGTTTGCTGTATGCAGGCATAGAAAACGTTCAGCGCTCAATGAATTAGGAATGGAGTAAATTGTCACTTAAACCAGCGAAATTCTGAAAAAAATGAGAGTTTTTTTCGACGGCACCTACCTTTATGCATCCGAGACAGGGACTGCGTTAAACTTTACAGCAACCTTATAACAGAAAATAATCTTGGAATTGAACTGTGAATCCGAATTTCGAAAGCATTTTCGGATATTCTATTCCAAACTATCACTGCACGCTTGTCAATATTCAGTGATTTTATGAAAATATCCATTATTCCGACCGTACCCATATGGGCGGTCTCGAATCTGCTTAAGGGTTAAACTTTTAATAATGACATATAAAACAAAAGTTGTCACACTATGACTGCTGCATACAGCCATAGAAAACATTCAGCGCTCAATCAATTAGGAATGGAGTAAATCGTCACTTAAACTTACCAAATTCTGAAAAATGAGAGTTTTGTTTGACTGCACCTATCTTTATGCAAACAGAATGAGCATAGTATTAAACTTTACAACCAAACTTACAACAGCAAATATGCTCGGTACGCAATTGTGAATACGACCATTTAAATCATTTTTCGATATTCCATTCGAAAATGGCCGAAAGGTGACCTGCAAATGAACCAATTTTACGAAGAATTTTAGGGTACTCGAATTCTAGGCCCGAATACTGGGTGAAGGTTAAAACTTTGAATAAACCATGTAACAGGAAAATTGTTCCTGGATGAAGGCCCAATCCTCTCACGGGAACCGTTTCGACAAAATTCGGCTGCAGTGCTGAGAAATCTCATGTGAAAACTGGCCAATTTTGCCCGAAATGCACATTGCTCGTAATTTTTCGTAATTTTGTGGCGAAAAGGGGGTCAACACGAGAAATATCGCCTCTGTAGCCAGATTCAGTAAGTTATGCTACAAATATAACGAAAGTTTCAGCCAAATCATCCAGAGGGTTTTGGGGAATTGTGGCAAAACGTGTCATTTTCACTACATTTTCCACCGTTTTGGCAGAAAACGAAAAACTTCAGGAATGCCATGACCCAGGTGAGAAACTTCAGATGGAAACTCTATACGTGTGCCAAATCTCAGTAAAATCGCACCGGCCGTTTTCGCGAAACCCGTCAGACAAAAATCATCGAAATGGAAAAATAATCTCAATACTAGATTTTTCGATTTCAAGAAATCGAGAGATTCACCTATTCCGCTTGTTTTTTAGGCAGCGGCGGAACAAGATTGCGTATAGTGCTGGTAGGTTTTTAGGCTATATTAAGTGCATAGCCGATAGAAAACTCCCCACAGTGTCTAACAATTCTTTCGGCAATACTCTTTCACATTGGCGTGAATGCTGTATGCTTAATGTCCAAGTTAGGGCTAAATAGCAAACCTGTTGAACAGATCGCGTATACTTAATAATGACAACATGTGCATGTGTGACACCATAGATTGTGGCGAACGTTTTCGCAGCAGCCATCCCAAACTTTCAGCGTTTGTACCTGAAGCTCGCCCGAACTCGGTCATATTATTAGAAAGTCCCGAAACCAAGCATGGGCCTCGAGGCAGCCGCCCCTCTCTCTCAACCCACACCCCGAACGTGCACATACCCTCTCCTGACATTCAACACGATAGAATTGGAAATTGGTGTCGCTCTCTATGTGAAAAGATGCGGTAACTGTTTGTGAAGAAAGAGTGAAAAATTTATGGAAATCGGCCAAGAATTGCCCGAGATATAGCGTTTTAATGAGTTGAGGTAATTGTTTGAATTTGGTCCTGTTCTAGCCGGTGCGACCTGACGCTGGGTATATGTCTGGGGTTGTGGGAGTGCTCCCCCCTCTGGGGTAGTTCCGCTTGAAATCGTGGATTCTCAGTTTCTGGCGGAGAGACGCTGGTGACTGAAAGATGCATTGTGTACACTGGCGCCAAATGGACCTCGCCAAGCTTGGTAACAGTTAGATATTTGTCAGAAATGAAAAGTGGACAGTAATCGCGCATGGGTTAATGGCGAATAGGCGGTAATCTGGCTAATTTGACATTAAAATTGAACAGACAGCAGTGTCGCTCATACGCCCACTACGTCCAGACCACTGGAGGCAGCTACACGAAATTTTCAGAAGTTGTTCTACTCTTCCTGCCCGACAGGTTAGTATATTTGTCGAGTGGCGTGACCGCGTGGGAACAATGTGGATCGCGTGGAAACCGAGGGGACGATTCGTCCCGTCTCTATTCCCAATGCAACGACGTTTCCATTCACTATTTACCTGTCACCCGTCGAGTTTGGCATTATTTCTGTCTATTTGATGAACTGTTCAGCTTTCAATATTCACACATTGACGTGGGACTGAAAGTTTGGAGTTAAACTGCTTATTTCAGAGCGTACCGGCAGAGAACTGACAACTCGACCCGGTGGCGAAAAAGACGTCGTCTGGCTAATTTGACATTCAAACTGAACAGATACAATGTCGGATACACGCCAATTATGTCCCGACCATACAAGGCAGCAACTTCAAATTCTCAGAATGTTTTCTCCTGTCCCTGCCCGACAGTTTAGTATCTTTGTCAAGTGCCAAGACCGCGTGGAAACACCGTGGATCAGGTGGAAACCGAGGGGGACGATTCGTCCCTACTTTCTTCCCAATTCAACGACTTTTCTATTCATTATTTACCTGTCACCGGCTGAGTTTGGCATTATATCTGTCTATTTGATGAACTTTTCAACCTTAACTATTTGCGGCTTTGTGTTTCTCCCACCAAAAGGCCACTGCACGGTTACCAGTATATTCAGGGACTGATTTTGCGAAAATAACAATTATTCCGACTGTACCCACATGGGAACTCCTAAATCTCTAAGGGTTAAATTTTTTAATAATAACGTATAAAACAGAATTGTCGTGCTACGCTTGCTATATGCAGGCATAGAAAACGTTCAGCGCTCAATGAATTAGGAATGGAGTAAATTGTCACTTAAACCAGCGAAATTCTGAAAAAAATGAGAGTTTTTTTTCGACGGCACCTACCTTTATGCATCCGAGACAGGGACTGCGTTAAACTTTACAGCAACCTTATAACAGAAAATATTCTTGGAATTGAACTGTGAATCCGAATTTCGAAAGCATTTTCGGATATTCTATTCCAAACTATCACTGCACGCTTGTCAATATTCAGTGATTTTATGAAAATATCCATTATTCCGACCGTACCCATATGGGCGGTCTCGAATCTGCTTAAGGGTTTAAACTTTTAATAATGACATATAAAACAAAAGTTGTCACACTATGACTGCTGCATACAGCCATAGATAACATTCAGCGCTAAATCAATTAGGAATGGAGTAAATCGTCACTTAAACTTACCAAATTCTGAAAAATGAGAGTTTTTTTTGACTGCACCTATCTTTATGCAAACAGAATGAGCATAGTATTAAACTTTACAACCAAACTTACAACAGCAAATATGCTCGGTACGCAATTGTGAATACGACCATTTAAATCATTTTTCGATATTCCATTCGAAAATGGCCGAAAGGTGACCCTCCAAATGAACCAATTTTACGAAGAATTTTAGGGTACTCGAATTCTAGGCCCGAATACTGGGTGAAGGTTAAAACTTTGAATAAACCATGTAACAGGAAAATTGTTCCTGGATGAAGGCCCAATCCTCTCACGGGAACCGTTTCGACAAAATTCGGCTGCAGTGCTGAGAAATCTCATGTGAAAACTGGCCAATTTTGCCCGAAATGCACATTGCTCGTAATTTTGTGGCGAAAAGGGGGTCAACACGAGAAATATCGCCTCTGTAGCCAGATTCAGTAAGTTATGCTACAAATATAACGAAAGTTTCAGCCAAATCATCCAGAGGGTTTTGGGGAATTGTGGCAAAACGTGTCATTTTCACTACATTTTCCACCGTTTTGGCAGAAAACGAAAAACTTCAGGAATGCCATGACCCAGGTGAGAAACTTCAGATGGAACTCTATACGTGTGCCAAATCTCAGTAAAATCGCACCGGCCGTTTTCGCGAAACCCGTCAGACAAAAATCATCGAAATGGAAAAATA
>JAUFNR010000450.1:0-28730 GCA_031216915.1 Pictodentalium vernedei | reverse complement strand
TGGTTTTGCCTGATCATTGGCAATATACCAACACAACTGCAATGAGAGTTATTGTCACCTACGGCAACTGCATTGTGACCTTGTGCAAGACCCTTCATCCGAATTGCCCATGTGGAGGTACAGTGGCTATGTGTACTAAGGCATACTGCACATCAATGGTGCACTTGTCTTCAACCAATGCTAACCCTGCTTGTGTGGAGTTAGTATGTTGGAGAGTCTGACAATTGCTTGTCACTGCTCGGTGGTTCTCTCTGGGTTCTCCAGCTTCCCTCCCCCCCTCCATAAAACTCTGACAGGAGGTGACCCTGGCTGTTGGAAGTGTCCTTCAACCCCAATAAATAAAAATAAATAAATACATAAATGAGAGTTATTGTCCTTGGTGATGCAACAGTGCATCCCTCTAAGTTGAAGCCTAGCTACCTCCTAATATGAGGTTGAAGCCTACTGCCTTGACTGAATAGGAAAAGCACTGTTGTTACATGCTTTTATCCAAAGTAAAATTTTGAACTACAAAGCGTTTTAATCAGAGTGAGAAATGTGAAAGAACATGCCATCTCTCATGAGTCATTAGTGTATAAAGGAACATAAAATGTGGACATCAGAGTGCTTGGTCTGCCACTATTCATGCGGCTTAATGGCACTATGTTAACAATTTTTTGCACGTGTTACTTTATTTTTATCTGAATTAAATGTAGGTGCACATATACTGTCTCATTATGCCTCCGGGGAGGCATTATGTTATCACCATGTCCCTCGTCTGTCATCCATTGTCCATCATCCGTCCGTTTACTTTTCGTATTTCGTCAATTAACTAAAGTTCTACCAACTGGATCTATACCAAACTTCATATGTGGGTTTGGTATGAGGAGTGGAAGAAGCGTCTTTATTTTGACCATGGTGTGCCAAAGGTCAAGGTCACAGTGATCTCCAGTGTTAAATACACTTGAAATTGGTTTCCACTCCATAACTAAAGTTCTGCAAGACTGATCTTGTTTTTTTGTAATTCTATACATGATATTGCAGAAGGGGGCATATGCCACACTTTGCATTGCTCTTGTTTCCTATTAAAAAGGTCATATGAGAGGTGAGTGGATATCCTCGGTCAAATGACTGGTTTGGTCTACAGTTTTATTTTGTGATGGTGTGGATTAAGTAAATAATGCTCATTAATGATGATTTGAAAATATAATGTTGATGGATTTGATTTGTACTGTGTTCTGTCAAGTGCATTTCAGTTGGAGATCAAGGTGACATGAGTGTTTAATGACTAATTCACTCCTGTTTGTGAGCTGACATTTTGCAAGTGACAAATGGGACAATGTTTGTATAAATTTGCTTTGAGAAAGCTTTTTGAAAGAAGGGATGAGAAGCTCATATGTTTTTGCTTTGTCAGAATGCTCATCTTATGTTGTAAAATCATCAGTGTGGAAAAAAAGAATTCCTATATGTCATGTTATTGTTTTATCGCTGTCGATGCACGGGAATAGGAACTTTTGGCCCATTTTACGAACAATCAACTGTGCAATTAAGCTGACTGTATTTGAGTGATATTGTAAAATTGTGATAGTGTGCTGTTTACTCCAGGAAAGGCCACACTACGAGCTTCCAGAAACTGTATACATTGTGTGGATTGTGAATAAGGGAGGTAATTTAATGCAAAATATAATGGGCCGTGTTAATGAGAAGCTGCGCATTTCTTGAAAAAACAATGTATTCTACCGAATAACAGTTACTTTAACAAGACCTTAAGTAGAAAACGGTATTTGCTTTCATTGCATCTTCTGGCCTCAATCTCCATAGCAAGCAAGAGTAAATAAAATGTTTCTATTTGTAGGATAACTAAAAGAAATATTAAAAGCATGTTTTTCATTTTCCAGTGATAGTGGTACCCTGATATAATTTCCAGGAAAGTTCCCCTCATGAGGTATTTATATGCCAAGTACTGGTATTATGCAGAGAATTACATGGGGTAATGTTTTATTTTTCATTCTTTTGTTTGACATTGTTAACTGGTATAGTCATATGGAGAACTTTTTCTGAGAGCATTCTGGGAAATTGTGTTAGAGTCTGATCTTATCAGTTGAAATAAATTTTGACTGAATATTCTTAATTGTTACATTTGTACAGCTTCTTTCAAATGGCATATAATTCATATGGCAGCCTCTTAAATTAGGTCAGAAACTCATATGGATCTATTCTCAACCCTTTAGGAGGCACAATTCGTGCTGTGCAGGAAAATGTCATTGCACAAAATTTTATAGAAATAATCTTTCTATTATTCATTTATTTATTAGAGTTCATCGACACTCTTGACAGCCAGGATGACCTGGTGTTAGGCAGTTTTATGGGTGAAGGCAGCCAGACTACCTGGAGAGAACCAATGACAATAGCAAATAACTGCCAGACTCTCCAATGTACTAACTCCATGCAAACATGGTTAGCATTGATTGAAGACAAGAGCACCATCAACATGCAATACGCCTTAGAACAAAGTGTGACTGTGCCCCCACATGGGCAATTGGGATGATATACCTTACCCAAGGACACAGCACAGTTGCCCCTGGTGGAGTTCGAGCCATGGACCTTTCAGTTTGAAGTCTGAATCCAGAACCACTGAACCACCGTGCTCCCAATTTTCCCCTGTGATTACCTTATATTATCATTGATAGAATTAATGAAAGTTGCCTGGCCACATGAGGAGAAAATGGGAGCAGGCAGTCATGGGGGTGGGTGGGTTTTTGGTGGATCGGACCAGGGGATTGGGGGGATAAAATGTGTATTGTTGAGGGACTTTGTAGTTTACAAATGCATGCAATTTCTGTTGTTTTTTTTGCACATTTAATCAGTTAATGTGTAATTAATAACCACTGGTTTTGCCTGATCATTGGCAATATACCAACACAACTGCAATGAGAGTTATTGTCACCTACGGCAACTGCATTGTGACCTTGTGCAAGACCCTTCATCCGAATTGCCCATGTGGAGGTACAGTGGCTATGTGTACTAAGGCATACTGCACATCAATGGTGCACTTGTCTTCAACCAATGCTAACCCTGCTTGTGTGGAGTTAGTATGTTGGAGAGTCTGACAATTGCTTGTCACTGCTCAGTGGTTCTCTCTGGGTTCTCCAGCTCCCCCCCCTCCATAAAACTCTGACAGGAGGTGACCCTGGCTGTTGGAAGTGTCATTCAACCCCAATAAATAAAAATAAATAAATACATAAATGAGAGTTATTGTCCTTGGTGATGCAACAGTGCATCCCTCTAAGTTGAAGCCTAGCTACCTCCTAATATGAGGTTGAAGCCTACTGCCTTGACTGAATAGGAAAAGCACTGTTGTTACATGCTTTTATCCAAAGTAAAATTTTGAACTACAAAGCGTTTTAATCAGAGTGAGAAATGTGAAAGAACATGCCATCTCTCATGAGTCATTAGTGTATAAAGGAACATAAAATGTGGACATCAGAGTGCTTGGTCTGCCACTATTCATGCGGCTTAATGGCACTATGTTAACAATTTTTTGCACGTGTTACTTTATTTTTATCTGAATTAAATGTAGGTGCACATATACTGTCTCATTATGCCTCCGGAGGAGGCATTATGTTATCACCATGTCCCTCGTCTGTCATCCATTGTCCATCATCCGTCCGTTTACTTTTCGTATTTCGTCAATTAACTAAAGTTCTACCAACTGGATCTATACCAAACTTCATATGTGGGTTTGGTATGAGGAGTGGAAGAAGCGTCTTTATTTTGACCATGGTGTGCCAAAGGTCAAGGTCACAGTGATCTCCAGTGTTAAATACACTTGAAATTGGTTTCCACTCCATAACTAAAGTTCTGCAAGACTGATCTTGTTTTTTTTGTAATTCTATACATGATATTGCAGAAGGGGGCATATGCCACACTTTGCATTGCTCTTGTTTCCTATTAAAAAGGTCATATGAGAGGTGAGTGGATATCCTCGGTCAAATGACTGGTTTGGTCTACAGTTTTATTTTGTGATGGTGTGGATTAAGTAAATAATGCTCATTAATGATGATTTGAAAATATAATGTTGATGGATTTGATTTGTACTGTGTTCTGTCAAGTGCATTTCAGTTGGAGATCAAGGTGACATGAGTGTTTAATGATTAATTCACTCCTGTTTGTGAGCTGACATTTTGCAAGTGACAAATGGGACAATGTTTGTATAAATTTGCTTTGAGAAAGCTTTTTGAAAGAAGGGATGAGAAGCCCATATCTTTTTGCTTTGTCAGAATGCTCATCTTATGTTGTAAAATCATCAGTGTGGAAAAAAAGAATTCCTATATGTCATGTTATTGTTTTATCGCTGTCGATGCACAGGAATAGGAACTTTTGGCCCATTTTACGAACAATCAACTGTGCAATTAAGCTGACTGTATTTGAGTGATATTGTAAAATTGTGATAGTGTGCTGTTTACTCCAGGAAAGGCCACACTACGAGCTTCCAGAAACTGTATACATTGTGTGGATTGTGAATAAGGGAGGTAATTTAATGCAAAATATAATGGGCCGTGTTAATGAGAAGCTGCGCATTTCTTGAAAAAACAATGTATTCTACCGAATAACAGTTACTTTCACAAGACCTTAAGTAGAAAACGGTATTTGCTTTCATTGCATCTTCTGGCCTCAAATCTCCATAGCAAGCAAGAGTAAATAAAATGTTTCTATTTGTAGGATAACTAAAAGAAATATTAAAAGCATGTTTTTCCTTTTCCAGTGAT
This sequence comes from Pictodentalium vernedei, assembly GCA_031216915.1. Taxonomy (NCBI): domain Eukaryota; kingdom Metazoa; phylum Mollusca; class Scaphopoda; order Dentaliida; family Dentaliidae; genus Pictodentalium; species Pictodentalium vernedei. The sequence goes on along the minus strand of JAUFNR010000450.1, from coordinate 23,982 downwards.
AGTGGTGTCCTGATATAATTTCCAGGAAAGTTCCCCTCATGAGGTATTTATATGCCAAGTACTGGTATTATGAAGAGAATTACATGGGGTAATGTTTTATTTTTCATTCTTTTGTTTGACAATGTTAACTGGTATAGTCATATGGAGAACTTTTTCTGAGAGCATTCTGGGAAATTGTGTTAAGAGTCTGATCTTATCAGTTGAAATAAATTTTGACTGAATATTCTTAATTGTTACATTTGTACAGCTTCTTTCAAATGGCATATAATTCATATGGCAGCCTCTTAAATTAGGTCAGAAACTCATATGGATCTATTCTCAACCCTTTAGGAGGCACAATTCGTGCTGTGCAGGAAAATGTCATTGCACAAAATTTTATAGAAATAATCTTTCTATTATTCATTTATTTATTAGAGTTCATCGACACTCTTGACAGCCAGGATGACCTGGTGTTAGGCAGTTTTATGGGTGAAGGCAGCCAGACTACCTGGAGAGAACCAATGACAATAGCAAATAACTGCCAGACTCTCCAATGTACTAACTCCATGCAAACATGGTTAGCATTGATTGAAGACAAGAGCACCATCAACATGCAATACGCCTTAGTACAAAGTGTGACTGTGCCCCCACATGGGCCATTGGGATGATATACCTTACCCAAGGACACAGCACAGTTGCCCCTGGTGGAGTTCGAGCCATGGACCTTTCAGTTTGAAGTCTGAATCCAGAACCACTGAACCACCGTGCTCCCAATTTTCCCCTGTGATTACCTTATATTATCATTGATAGAATTAATGAAAGTTGCCTGGCCACATGAGGAGAAAATGGGAGCAGGCAGTCATGGGGGTGGGTGGGTTTTTGGTGGATCGGACCAGGGGATTGGGGGGATAAAATGTGTATTGTTGAGGGACTTTGTAGTTTACAAATGCATGCAATTTCTGTTGTTTTTTTTGCACATTTAATCAGTTAATGTGTAATTAATAACCACTGGTTTTGCCTGATCATTGGCAATATACCAACACAACTGCAATGAGAGTTATTGTCACCTACGGCAACTGCATTGTGACCTTGTGCAAGACCCTTCATCCGAATTGCCCATGTGGAGGTACAGTGGCTATGTGTACTAAGGCATACTGCACATCAATGGTGCACTTGTCTTCAACCAATGCTAACCCTGCTTGTGTGGAGTTAGTATGTTGGAGAGTCTGACAATTGCTTGTCACTGCTCGGTGGTTCTCTCTGGGTTCTCCAGCTTCCCTCCCCCCCCCCCTCCATAAAACTCTGACAGGAGGTGACCCTGGCTGTTGGAAGTGTCCTTCAACCCCAATAAATAAAAATAAATAAATACATAAATGAGAGTTATTGTCCTTGGTGATGCAACAGTGCATCCCTCTAAGTTGAAGCCTAGCTACCTCCTAATATGAGGTTGAAGCCTACTGCCTTGACTGAATAGGAAAAGCACTGTTGTTACATGCTTTTATCCAAAGTAAAATTTTGAACTACAAAGCGTTTTAATCAGAGTGAGAAATGTGAAAGAACATGCCATCTCTCATGAGTCATTAGTGTATAAAGGAACATAAAATGTGGACATCAGAGTGCTTGGTCTGCCACTATTCATGCGGCTTAATGGCACTATGTTAACAATTTTTTGCACGTGTTACTTTATTTTTATCTGAATTAAATGTAGGTGCACATATACTGTCTCATTATGCCTCCGGAGGAGGCATTATGTTATCACCATGTCCCTCGTCTGTCATCCATTGTCCATCATCCGTCCGTTTACTTTTCGTATTTCGTCAATTAACTAAAGTTCTACCAACTGGATCTATACCAAACTTCATATGTGGGTTTGGTATGAGGAGTGGAAGAAGCGTCTTTATTTTGACCATGGTGTGCCAAAGGTCAAGGTCACAGTGATCTCCAGTGTTAAATACACTTGAAATTGGTTTCCACTCCATAACTAAAGTTCTGCAAGACTGATCTTGTTTTTTTGTAATTCTATACATGATATTGCAGAAGGGGGCATATGCCACACTTTGCATTGCTCTTGTTTCCTATTAAAAAGGTCATATGAGAGGTGAGTGGATATCCTCGGTCAAATGACTGGTTTGGTCTACAGTTTTATTTTGTGATGGTGTGGATTAAGTAAATAATGCTCATTAATGATGATTTGAAAATATAATGTTGATGGATTTGATTTGTACTGTGTTCTGTCAAGTGCATTTCAGTTGGAGATCAAGGTGACATGAGTGTTTAATGACTAATTCACTCCTGTTTGTGAGCTGACATTTTGCAAGTGACAAATGGGACAATGTTTGTATAAATTTGCTTTGAGAAAGCTTTTTGAAAGAAGGGATGAGAAGCTCATATGTTTTTGCTTTGTCAGAATGCTCATCTTATGTTGTAAAATCATCAGTGTGGAAAAAAAGAATTCCTATATGTCATGTTATTGTTTTATCGCTGTCGATGCACGGGAATAGGAACTTTTGGCCCATTTTACGAACAATCAACTGTGCAATTAAGCTGACTGTATTTGAGTGATATTGTAAAATTGTGATAGTGTGCTGTTTACTCCAGGAAAGGCCACACTACGAGCTTCCAGAAACTGTATACATTGTGTGGATTGTGAATAAGGGAGGTAATTTAATGCAAAATATAATGGGCCGTGTTAATGAGAAGCTGCGCATTTCTTGAAAAAACAATGTATTCTACCGAATAACAGTTACTTTAACAAGACCTTAAGTAGAAAACGGTATTTGCTTTCATTGCATCTTCTGGCCTCAAATCTCCATAGCAAGCAAGAGTAAATAAAATGTTTCTATTTGTAGGATAACTAAAAGAAATATTAAAAGCATGTTTTTCCTTTTCCAGTGATAGTGGTACCCTGATATAATTTCCAGGAAAGTTCCCCTCATGAGGTATTTATATGCCAAGTACTGGTATTATGAAGAGAATTACATGGGGTAATGTTTTATTTTTCATTCTTTTGTTTGACATTGTTAACTGGTATAGTCATATGGAGAACTTTTTCTGAGAGCATTCTGGGAAATTGTGTTAGAGTCTGATCTTATCAGTTGAAATAAATTTTGACTGAATATTCTTAATTGTTACATTTGTACAGCTTCTTTCAAATGGCATATAATTCATATGGCAGCCTCTTAAATTAGGTCAGAAACTCATATGGATCTATTCTCAACCCTTTAGGAGGCACAATTCGTGCTGTGCAGGAAAATGTCATTGCACAAAATTTTATAGAAATAATCTTTCTATTATTCATTTATTTATTAGAGTTCATCGACACTCTTGACAGCCAGGATGACCTGGTGTTAGGCAGTTTTATGGGTGAAGGCAGCCAGACTACCTGGAGAGAACCAATGACAATAGCAAATAACTGCCAGACTCTCCAATGTACTAACTCCATGCAAACATGGTTAGCATTGATTGAAGACAAGAGCACCATCAACATGCAATACGCCTTAGAACAAAGTGTGACTGTGCCCCCACATGGGCAATTGGGATGATATACCTTACCCAAGGACACAGCACAGTTGCCCCTGGTGGAGTTCGAGCCATGGACCTTTCAGTTTGAAGTCTGAATCCAGAACCACTGAACCACCGTGCTCCCAATTTTCCCCTGTGATTACCTTATATTATCATTGATAGAATTAATGAAAGTTGCCTGGCCACATGAGGAGAAAATGGGAGCAGGCAGTCATGGGGGTGGGTGGGTTTTTGGTGGATCGGACCAGGGGATTGGGGGGATAAAATGTGTATTGTTGAGGGACTTTGTAGTTTACAAATGCATGCAATTTCTGTTGTTTTTTTTGCACATTTAATCAGTTAATGTGTAATTAATAACCACTGGTTTTGCCTGATCATTGGCAATATACCAACACAACTGCAATGAGAGTTATTGTCACCTACGGCAACTGCATTGTGACCTTGTGCAAGACCCTTCATCCGAATTGCCCATGTGGAGGTACAGTGGCTATGTGTACTAAGGCATACTGCACATCAATGGTGCACTTGTCTTCAACCAATGCTAACCCTGCTTGTGTGGAGTTAGTATGTTGGAGAGTCTGACAATTGCTTGTCACTGCTCAGTGGTTCTCTCTGGGTTCTCCAGCTTCCCTCCCCCCCCCTCCATAAAACTCTGACAGGAGGTGACCCTGGCTGTTGGAAGTGTCATTCAACCCCAATAAATAAAAATAAATAAATACATAAATGAGAGTTATTGTCCTTGGTGATGCAACAGTGCATCCCTCTAAGTTGAAGCCTAGCTACCTCCTAATATGAGGTTGAAGCCTACTGCCTTGACTGAATAGGAAAAGCACTGTTGTTACATGCTTTTATCCAAAGTAAAATTTTGAACTACAAAGCGTTTTAATCAGAGTGAGAAATGTGAAAGAACATGCCATCTCTCATGAGTCATTAGTGTATAAAGGAACATAAAATGTGGACATCAGAGTGCTTGGTCTGCCACTATTCATGCGGCTTAATGGCACTATGTTAACAATTTTTTGCACGTGTTACTTTATTTTTATCTGAATTAAATGTAGGTGCACATATACTGTCTCATTATGCCTCCGGAGGAGGCATTATGTTATCACCATGTCCCTCGTCTGTCATCCATTGTCCATCATCCGTCCGTTTACTTTTCGTATTTCGTCAATTAACTAAAGTTCTACCAACTGGATCTATACCAAACTTCATATGTGGGTTTGGTATGAGGAGTGGAAGAAGCGTCTTTATTTTGACCATGGTGTGCCAAAGGTCAAGGTCACAGTGATCTCCAGTGTTAAATACACTTGAAATTGGTTTCCACTCCATAACTAAAGTTCTGCAAGACTGATCTTGTTTTTTTGTAATTCTATACATGATATTGCAGAAGGGGGCATATGCCACACTTTGCATTGCTCTTGTTTCCTATTAAAAAGGTCATATGAGAGGTGAGTGGATATCCTCGGTCAAATGACTGGTTTGGTCTACAGTTTTATTTTGTGATGGTGTGGATTAAGTAAATAATGCTCATTAATGATGATTTGAAAATATAATGTTGATGGATTTGATTTGTACTGTGTTCTGTCAAGTGCATTTCAGTTGGAGATCAAGGTGACATGAGTGTTTAATGATTAATTCACTCCTGTTTGTGAGCTGACATTTTGCAAGTGACAAATGGGACAATGTTTGTATAAATTTGCTTTGAGAAAGCTTTTTGAAAGAAGGGATGAGAAGCCCATATCTTTTTGCTTTGTCAGAATGCTCATCTTATGTTGTAAAATCATCAGTGTGGAAAAAAAGAATTCCTATATGTCATGTTATTGTTTTATCGCTGTCGATGCACAGGAATAGGAACTTTTGGCCCATTTTACGAACAATCAACTGTGCAATTAAGCTGACTGTATTTGAGTGATATTGTAAAATTGTGATAGTGTGCTGTTTACTCCAGGAAAGGCCACACTACGAGCTTCCAGAAACTGTATACATTGTGTGGATTGTGAATAAGGGAGGTAATTTAATGCAAAATATAATGGGCCGTGTTAATGAGAAGCTGCGCATTTCTTGAAAAAACAATGTATTCTACCGAATAACAGTTACTTTCACAAGACCTTAAGTAGAAAACGGTATTTGCTTTCATTGCATCTTCTGGCCTCAAATCTCCATAGCAAGCAAGAGTAAATAAAATGTTTCTATTTGTAGGATAACTAAAAGAAATATTAAAAGCATGTTTTTCCTTTTCCAGTGATAGTGGTGTCCTGATATAATTTCCAGGAAAGTTCCCCTCATGAGGTATTTATATGCCAAGTACTGGTATTATGAAGAGAATTACATGGGGTAATGTTTTATTTTTCATTCTTTTGTTTGACAATGTTAACTGGTATAGTCATATGGAGAACTTTTTCTGAGAGCATTCTGGGAAATTGTGTTAAGAGTCTGATCTTATCAGTTGAAATAAATTTTGACTGAATATTCTTAATTGTTACATTTGTACAGCTTCTTTCAAATGGCATATAATTCATATGGCAGCCTCTTAAATTAGGTCAGAAACTCATATGGATCTATTCTCAACCCTTTAGGAGGCACAATTCGTGCTGTGCAGGAAAATGTCATTGCACAAAATTTTATAGAAATAATCTTTCTATTATTCATTTATTTATTAGAGTTCATCGACACTCTTGACAGCCAGGATGACCTGGTGTTAGGCAGTTTTATGGGTGAAGGCAGCCAGACTACCTGGAGAGAACCAATGACAATAGCAAATAACTGCCAGACTCTCCAATGTACTAACTCCATGCAAACATGGTTAGCATTGATTGAAGACAAGAGCACCATCAACATGCAATACGCCTTAGTACAAAGTGTGACTGTTCCCCCACATGGGCAATTGGGATGATATACCTTACCCAAGGACACAGCACAGTTGCCCCTGGTGGAGTTCGAGCCATGGACCTTTCAGTTTGAAGTCTGAATCCAGAACCACTGAACCACCGTGCTCCCAATTTTCCCCTGTGATTACCTTATATTATCATTGATAGAATTAATGAAAGTTGCCTGGCCACATGAGGAGAAAATGGGAGCAGGCAGTCATGGGGGTGGTTGGGTTTTTGGTGGATCGGACCAGGGGATTGGGGGGATAAAATGTGTATTGTTGAGGGACTTTGTAGTTTACAAATGCATGCAATTTCTGTTGTTTTTTTTGCGCATTTAATCAGTTAATGTGTAATTAATAACCACTGGTTTTGCCTGATCATTGGCAATATACCAACACAACTGCAATGAGAGTTATTGTCACCTACGGCAACTGCATTGTGACCTTGTGCAAGACCCTTCATCCGAATTGCCCATGTGGAGGTACAGTGGCTATGTGTACTAAGGCATACTGCACATCAATGGTGCACTTGTCTTCAACCAATGCTAACCCTGCTTGTGTGGAGTTAGAATGTTGGAGAGTCTGACAATTGCTTGTCACTGCTCGGTGGTTCTCCCTGGGTTCTCCAGCTTCCCTCCCCCCCCCCTCCATAAAACTCTGACAGGAGGTGACCCTGGCTGTTGGAAGTGTCCTTCAACCCCAATAAATAAAAATAAATAAATACATAAATGAGAGTTATTGTCCTTGGTGATGCAACAGTGCATCCCTCTAAGTTGAAGCCTAGCTACCTCCTAATATGAGGTTGAAGCCTACTGCCTTGACTGAATAGGAAAAGCACTGTTGTTACATGCTTTTATCCAAAGTAAAATTTTGAACTACAAAGCGTTTTAATCAGAGTGAGAAATGTGAAAGAACATGCCATCTCTCATGAGTCATTAGTGTATAAAGGAACATAAAATGTGGACATCAGAGTGCTTGGTCTGCCACTATTCATGCGGCTTAATGGCACTATGTTAACAATTTTTTGCACGTGTTACTTTATTTTTATCTGAATTAAATGTAGGTGCACATATACTGTCTCATTATGCCTCCGGAGGAGGCATTATGTTATCACCATGTCCCTCGTCTGTCATCCATTGTCCATCATCCGTCCGTTTACTTTTCGTATTTCGTCAATTAACTAAAGTTCTGCCAACTGGATCTATACCAAACTTCATATGTGGGTTTGGTATGAGGAGTGGAAGAAGCGTCTTTATTTTGACCATGGTGTGCCAAAGGTCAAGGTCACAGTGATCTCCAGTGTTAAATACACTTGAAATTGGTTTCCACTCCATAACTAAAGTTCTGCAAGACTGATCTTGTTTTTTTGTAATTCTATACATGATATTGCAGAAGGGGGCATATGCCACACTTTGCATTGCTCTTGTTTCCTATTAAAAAGGTCATATGAGAGGTGAGTGGATATCCTCGGTCAAATGACTGGTTTGGTCTACAGTTTTATTTTGTGATGGTGTGGATTAAGTAAATAATGCTCATTAATGATGATTTGAAAATATAATGTTGATGGATTTGATTTGTACTGTGTTCTGTCAAGTGCATTTCAGTTGGAGATCAAGGTGACATGAGTGTTTAATGACTAATTCACTCCTGTTTGTGAGCTGACATTTTGCAAGTGACAAATGGGACAATGTTTGTATAAATTTGCTTTGAGAAAGCTTTTTGAAAGAAGGGATGAGAAGCCCATATCTTTTTGCTTTGTCAGAATGCTCATCTTATGTTGTAAAATCATCAGTGTGGAAAAAAAGAATTCCTATATGTCATGTTATTGTTTTATCGCTGTCGATGCACAGGAATAGGAACTTTTGGCCCATTTTACGAACAATCAACTGTGCAATTAAGCTGACTGTATTTGAGTGATATTGTAAAATTGTGATAGTGTGCTGTTTACTCCAGGAAAGGCCACACTACGAGCTTCCAGAAACTGTATACATTGTGTGGATTGTGAATAAGGGAGGTAATTTAATGCAAAATATAATGGGCCGTGTTAATGAGAAGCTGCGCATTTCTTGAAAAAACAATGTATTCTACCGAATAACAGTTACTTTCACAAGACCTTAAGTAGAAAACGGTATTTGCTTTCATTGCATCTTCTGGCCTCAAATCTCCATAGCAAGCAAGAGTAAATAAAATGTTTCTATTTGTAGGATAACTAAAAGAAATATTAAAAGCATGTTTTTCCTTTTCCAGTGATAGTGGTGTCCTGATATAATTTCCAGGAAAGTTCCCCTCATGAGGTATTTATATGCCAAGTACTGGTATTATGAAGAGAATTACATGGGGTAATGTTTTATTTTTCATTCTTTTGTTTGACAATGTTAACTGGTATAGTCATATGGAGAACTTTTTCTGAGAGCATTCTGGGAAATTGTGTTAAGAGTCTGATCTTATCAGTTGAAATAAATTTTGACTGAATATTCTTAATTGTTACATTTGTACAGCTTCTTTCAAATGGCATATAATTCATATGGCAGCCTCTTAAATTAGGTCAGAAACTCATATGGATCTATTCTCAACCCTTTAGGAGGCACAATTCGTGCTGTGCAGGAAAATGTCATTGCACAAAATTTTATAGAAATAATCTTTCTATTATTCATTTATTTATTAGAGTTCATCGACACTCTTGACAGCCAGGATGACCTGGTGTTAGGCAGTTTTATGGGTGAAGGCAGCCAGACTACCTGGAGAGAACCAATGACAATAGCAAATAACTGCCAGACTCTCCAATGTACTAACTCCATGCAAACATGGTTAGCATTGATTGAAGACAAGAGCACCATCAACATGCAATACGCCTTAGTACAAAGTGTGACTGTGCCCCCACATGGGCAATTGGGATGATATACCTTACCCAAGGACACAGCACAGTTGCCCCTGGTGGAGTTCGAGCCATGGACCTTTCAGTTTGAAGTCTGAATCCAGAACCACTGAACCACCGTGCTCCCAATTTTCCCCTGTGATTACCTTATATTATCATTGATAGAATTAATGAAAGTTGCCTGGCCACATGAGGAGAAAATGGGAGCAGGCAGTCATGGGGGTGGGTGGGTTTTTGGTGGATCGGACCAGGGGATTGGGGGGATAAAATGTGTATTGTTGAGGGACTTTGTAGTTTACAAATGCATGCAATTTCTGTTGTTTTTTTTGCGCATTTAATCAGTTAATGTGTAATTAATAACCACTGGTTTTGCCTGATCATTGGCAATATACCAACACAACTGCAATGAGAGTTATTGTCACCTACGGCAACTGCATTGTGACCTTGTGCAAGACCCTTCATCCGAATTGCCCATGTGGAGGTACAGTGGCTATGTGTACTAAGGCATACTGCACATCAATGGTGCACTTGTCTTCAACCAATGCTAACCCTGCTTGTGTGGAGTTAGTATGTTGGAGAGTCTGACAATTGCTTGTCACTGCTCGGTGGTTCTCTCTGGGTTCTCCAGCTTCCCTGCCCCCCCCTCCATAAAACTCTGACAGGAGGTGACCCTGGCTGTTGGAAGTGTCCTTCAACCCCAATAAATAAAAATAAATAAATACATAAATGAGAGTTATTGTCCTTGGTGATGCAACAGTGCATCCCTCTAAGTTGAAGCCTAGCTACCTCCTAATTTGAGGTTGAAGCCTACTGCCTTGACTGAATAGGAAAAGCACTGTTGTTACATGCTTTTATCCAAAGTAAAATTTTGAACTACAAAGCGTTTTAATCAGAGTGAGAAATGTGAAAGAACATGCCATCTCTCATGAGTCATTAGTGTATAAAGGAACATAAAATGTGGACATCAGAGTGCTTGGTCTGCCACTATTCATGCGGCTTAATGGCACTATGTTAACAATTTTTTGCACGTGTTACTTTATTTTTATCTGAATTAAATGTAGGTGCACATATACTGTCTCATTATGCCCTCGGAGGAGGCATTATGTTATCACCATGTCCCTCGTCTGTCATCCATTGTCCATCATCCGTCCGTTTACTTTTTGTATTTCGTCAATTAACTAAAGTTCTACCAACTGGATCTATACCAAACTTCATATGTGGGTTTGGTATGAGGAGTGGAAGAAGCGTCTTTATTTTGACCATGGTGTGCCAAAGGTCAAGGTCACAGTGATCTCCAGTGTTAAATACACTTGAAATTGGTTTCCACTCCATAACTAAAGTTCTGCAAGACTGATCTTGTTTTTTTGTAATTCTATACATGATATTGCAGAAAGGGGCATATGCCACACTTTGCATTGCTCTTGTTTCCTATTAAAAAGGTCATATGAGAGGTGAGTGGATATCCTCGGTCAAATGACTGGTTTGGTCTACAGTTTTATTTTGTGATGGTGTGGATTAAGTAAATAATGCTCATTAATGATGATTTGAAAATATAATGTTGATGGATTTGATTTGTACTGTGTTCTGTCAAGTGCATTTCAGTTGGAGATCAAGGTGACATGAGTGTTTAATGATTAATTCACTCCTGTTTGTGAGCTGACATTTTGCAAGTGACAAATGGGACAATGTTTGTATAAATTTGCTTTGAGAAAGCTTTTTGAAAGAAGGGATGAGAAGCCCATATCTTTTTGCTTTGTCAGAATGCTCATCTTATGTTGTAAAATCATCAGTGTGGAAAAAAAGAATTCCTATATGTCATGTTATTGTTTTATCGCTGTCGATGCACAGGAATAGGAACTTTTGGCCCATTTTACGAACAATCAACTGTGCAATTAAGCTGACTGTATTTGAGTGATATTGTAAAATTGTGATAGTGTGCTGTTTACTCCAGGAAAGGCCACACTACGAGCTTCCAGAAACTGTATACATTGTGTGGATTGTGAATAAGGGAGGTAATTTAATGCAAAATATAATGGGCCGTGTTAATGAGAAGCTGCGCATTTCTTGAAAAAACAATGTATTCTACCGAATAACAGTTACTTTCACAAGACCTTAAGTAGAAAACGGTATTTGCTTTCATTGCGTCTTCTGGCCTCAAATCTCCATAGCAAGCAAGAGTAAATAAAATGTTTCTATTTGTAGGATAACTAAAAGAAATATTAAAAGCATGTTTTTCCTTTTCCAGTGATAGTGGTGTCCTGATATAATTTCCAGGAAAGTTCCCCTCATGAGGTATTTATATGCCAAGTACTGGTATTATGAAGAGAATTACATGGGGTAATGTTTTATTTTTCATTCTTTTGTTTGACAATGTTAACTGGTATAGTCATATGGAGAACTTTTTCTGAGAGCATTCTGGGAAATTGTGTTAAGAGTCTGATCTTATCAGTTGAAATAAATTTTGACTGAATATTCTTAATTGTTACATTTGTACAGCTTCTTTCAAATGGCATATAATTCATATGGCAGCCTCTTAAATTAGGTCAGAAACTCATATGGATCTATTCTCAACCCTTTAGGAGGCACAATTCGTGCTGTGCAGGAAAATGTCATTGCACAAAATTTTATAGAAATAATCTTTCTATTATTCATTTATTTATTAGAGTTCATCGACACTCTTGACAGCCAGGATGACCTGGTGTTAGGCAGTTTTATGGGTGAAGGCAGCCAGACTACCTGGAGAGAACCAATGACAATAGCAAATAACTGCCAGACTCTCCAATGTACTAACTCCATGCAAACATGGTTAGCATTGATTGAAGACAAGAGCACCATCAACATGCAATACGCCTTAGTACAAAGTGTGACTGTGCCCCCACATGGGCAATTGGGATGATATACCTTACCCAAGGACACAGCACAGTTGCCCCTGGTGGAGTTCGAGCCATGGACCTTTCAGTTTGAAGTCTGAATCCAGAACCACTGAACCACCGTGCTCCCAATTTTCCCCTGTGATTACCTTATATTATCATTGATAGAATTAATGAAAGTTGCCTGGCCACATGAGGAGAAAATGGGAGCAGGCAGTCATGGGGGTGGGTGGGTTTTTGGTGGATCGGACCAGGGGATTGGGGGGATAAAATGTGTATTGTTGAGGGACTTTGTAGTTTACAAATGCATGCAATTTCTGTTGTTTTTTTTGCACATTTAATCAGTTAATGTGTAATTAATAACCACTGGTTTTGCCTGATCATTGGCAATATACCAACACAACTGCAATGAGAGTTATTGTCACCTACGGCAACTGCATTGTGACCTTGTGCAAGACCCTTCATCCGAATTGCCCATGTGGAGGTACAGTGGCTATGTGTACTAAGGCATACTGCACATCAATGGTGCACTTGTCTTCAACCAATGCTAACCCTGCTTGTGTGGAGTTAGTATGTTGGAGAGTCTGACAATTGCTTGTCACTGCTCGGTGGTTCTCTCTGGGTTCTCCAGCTTCCCTCCCCCCCCCCTCCATAAAACTCTGACAGGAGGTGACCCTGGCTGTTGGAAGTGTCCTTCAACCCCAATAAATAAAAATAAATAAATACATAAATGAGAGTTATTGTCCTTGGTGATGCAACAGTGCATCCCTCTAAGTTGAAGCCTAGCTACCTCCTAATATGAGGTTGAAGCCTACTGCCTTGACTGAATAGGAAAAGCACTGTTGTTACATGCTTTTATCCAAAGTAAAATTTTGAACTACAAAGCGTTTTAATCAGAGTGAGAAATGTGAAAGAACATGCCATCTCTCATGAGTCATTAGTGTATAAAGGAACATAAAATGTGGACATCAGAGTGCTTGGTCTGCCACTATTCATGCGGCTTAATGGCACTATGTTAACAATTTTTTGCACATGTTACTTTATTTTTATCTGAATTAAATGTAGGTGCACATATACTGTCTCATTATGCCTCCGGAGGAGGCATTATGTTATCACCATGTCCCTCGTCTGTCATCCATTGTCCATCATCCGTCCGTTTACTTTTCGTATTTCGTCAATTAACTAAAGTTCTACCAACTGGATCTATACCAAACTTCATATGTGGGTTTGGTATGAGGAGTGGAAGAAGCGTCTTTATTTTGACCATGGTGTGCCAAAGGTCAAGGTCACAGTGATCTCCAGTGTTAAATACACTTGAAATTGGTTTCCACTCCATAACTAAAGTTCTGCAAGACTGATCTTGTTTTTTTGTAATTCTATACATGATATTGCAGAAGGGGGCATATGCCACACTTTGCATTGCTCTTGTTTCCTATTAAAAAGGTCATATGAGAGGTGAGTGGATATCCTCGGTCAAATGACTGGTTTGGTCTACAGTTTTATTTTGTGATGGTGTGGATTAAGTAAATAATGCTCATTAATGATGATTTGAAAATATAATGTTGATGGATTTGATTTGTACTGTGTTCTGTCAAGTGCATTTCAGTTGGAGATCAAGGTGACATGAGTGTTTAATGACTAATTCACTCCTGTTTGTGAGCTGACATTTTGCAAGTGACAAATGGGACAATGTTTGTATAAATTTGCTTTGAGAAAGCTTTTTGAAAGAAGGGATGAGAAGCTCATATGTTTTTGCTTTGTCAGAATGCTCATCTTATGTTGTAAAATCATCAGTGTGGAAAAAAAGAATTCCTATATGTCATGTTATTGTTTTATCGCTGTCGATGCACGGGAATAGGAACTTTTGGCCCATTTTACGAACAATCAACTGTGCAATTAAGCTGACTGTATTTGAGTGATATTGTAAAATTGTGATAGTGTGCTGTTTACTCCAGGAAAGGCCACACTACGAGCTTCCAGAAACTGTATACATTGTGTGGATTGTGAATAAGGGAGGTAATTTAATGCAAAATATAATGGGCCGTGTTAATGAGAAGCTGCGCATTTCTTGAAAAAACAATGTATTCTACCGAATAACAGTTACTTTCACAAGACCTTAAGTAGAAAACGGTATTTGCTTTCATTGCATCTTCTGGCCTCAAATCTCCATAGCAAGCAAGAGTAAATAAAATGTTTCTATTTGTAGGATAACTAAAAGAAATATTAAAAGCATGTTTTTCCTTTTCCAGTGATAGTGGTGTCCTGATATAATTTCCAGGAAAGTTCCCCTCATGAGGTATTTATATGCCAAGTACTGGTATTATGAAGAGAATTACATGGGGTAATGTTTTATTTTTCATTCTTTTGTTTGACAATGTTAACTGGTATAGTCATATGGAGAACTTTTTCTGAGAGCATTCTGGGAAATTGTGTTAAGAGTCTGATCTTATCAGTTGAAATAAATTTTGACTGAATATTCTTAATTGTTACATTTGTACAGCTTCTTTCAAATGGCATATAATTCATATGGCAGCCTCTTAAATTAGGTCAGAAACTCATATGGATCTATTCTCAACCCTTTAGGAGGCACAATTCGTGCTGTGCAGGAAAATGTCATTGCACAAAATTTTATAGAAATAATCTTTCTATTATTCATTTATTTATTAGAGTTCATCGACACTCTTGACAGCCAGGATGACCTGGTGTTAGGCAGTTTTATGGGTGAAGGCAGCCAGACTACCTGGAGAGAACCAATGACAATAGCAAATAACTGCCAGACTCTCCAATGTACTAACTCCATGCAAACATGGTTAGCATTGATTGAAGACAAGAGCACCATCAACATGCAATACGCCTTAGTACAAAGTGTGACTGTGCCCCCACATGGGCAATTGGGATGATATACCTTACCCAAGGACACAGCACAGTTGCCCCTGGTGGAGTTCGAGCCATGGACCTTTCAGTTTGAAGTCTGAATCCAGAACCACTGAACCACCGTGCTCCCAATTTTCCCCTGTGATTACCTTATATTATCATTGATAGAATTAATGAAAGTTGCCTGGCCACATGAGGAGAAAATGGGAGCAGGCAGTCATGGGGTTGGGTGGGTTTTTGGTGGATCGGACCAGGGGATTGGGGGGATAAAATGTGTATTGTTGAGGGACTTTGTAGTTTACAAATGCATGCAATTTCTGTTGTTTTTTTTGCACATTTAATCAGTTAATGTGTAATTAATAACCACTGGTTTTGCCTGATCATTGGCAATATACCAACACAACTGCAATGAGAGTTATTGTCACCTACGGCAACTGCATTGTGACCTTGTGCAAGACCCTTCATCCGAATTGCCCATGTGGAGGTACAGTGGCTATGTGTACTAAGGCATACTGCACATCAATGGTGCACTTGTCTTCAACCAATGCTAACCCTGCTTGTGTGGAGTTAGTATGTTGGAGAGTCTGACAATTGCTTGTCACTGCTCGGTGGTTCTCTCTGGGTTCTCCAGCTTCCCTCCCCCCCCCCCTCCATAAAACTCTGACAGGAGGTGACCCTGGCTGTTGGAAGTGTCCTTCAACCCCAATAAATAAAAATAAATAAATACATAAATGAGAGTTATTGTCCTTGGTGATGCAACAGTGCATCCCTCTAAGTTGAAGCCTAGCTACCTCCTAATATGAGGTTGAAGCCTACTGCCTTGACTGAATAGGAAAAGCACTGTTGTTACATGCTTTTATCCAAAGTAAAATTTTGAACTACAAAGCGTTTTAATCAGAGTGAGAAATGTGAAAGAACATGCCATCTCTCATGAGTCATTAGTGTATAAAGGAACATAAAATGTGGACATCAGAGTGCTTGGTCTGCCACTATTCATGCGGCTTAATGGCACTATGTTAACATTGTTTTGCACGTGTTACTTTATTTTTATCTGAATTAAATGTAGGTGCACATATACTGTCTCATTATGCCTCCGGAGGAGGCATTATGTTATCACCATGTCCCTCGTCTGTCATCCATTGTCCATCATCCGTCCGTTTACTTTTTGTATTTCGTCAATTAACTAAAGTTCTACCAACTGGATCTATACCAAACTTCATATGTGGGTTTGGTATGAGGAGTGGAAGAAGCGTCTTTATTTTGACCATGGTGTGCCAAAGGTCAAGGTCACAGTGATCTCCAGTGTTAAATACACTTGAAATTGGTTTCCACTCCATAACTAAAGTTCTGCAAGACTGATCTTGTTTTTTTTGTAATTCTATACATGATATTGCAGAAGGGGGCATATGCCACACTTTGCATTGCTCTTGTTTCCTATTAAAAAGGTCATATGAGAGGTGAGTGGATATCCTCGGTCAAATGACTGGTTTGGTCTACAGTTTTATTTTGTGATGGTGTGGATTAAGTAAATAATGCTCATTAATGATGATTTGAAAATATAATGTTGATGGATTTGATTTGTACTGTGTTCTGTCAAGTGCATTTCAGTTGGAGATCAAGGTGACATGAGTGTTTAATGACTAATTCACTCCTGTTTGTGAGCTGACATTTTGCAAGTGACAAATGGGACAATGTTTGTATAAATTTGCTTTGAGAAAGCTTTTTGAAAGAAGGGATGAGAAGCTCATATGTTTTTGCTTTGTCAGAATGCTCATCTTATGTTGTAAAATCATCAGTGTGGAAAAAAAGAATTCCTATATGTCATGTTATTGTTTTATCGCTGTCGATGCACGGGAATAGGAACTTTTGGCCCATTTTACGAACAATCAACTGTGCAATTAAGCTGACTGTATTTGAGTGATATTGTAAAATTGTGATAGTGTGCTGTTTACTCCAGGAAAGGCCACACTACGAGCTTCCAGAAACTGTATACATTGTGTGGATTGTGAATAAGGGAGGTAATTTAATGCAAAATATAATGGGCCGTGTTAATGAGAAGCTGCGCATTTCTTGAAAAAACAATGTATTCTACCGAATAACAGTTACTTTCACAAGACCTTAAGTAGAAAACGGTATTTGCTTTCATTGCATCTTCTGGCCTCAAATCTCCATAGCAAGCAAGAGTAAATAAAATGTTTCTATTTGTAGGATAACTAAAAGAAATATTAAAAGCATGTTTTTCCTTTTCCAGTGATAGTGGTGTCCTGATATAATTTCCAGGAAAGTTCCCCTCATGAGGTATTTATATGCCAAGTACTGGTATTATGAAGAGAATTACATGGGGTAATGTTTTATTTTTCATTCTTTTGTTTGACAATGTTAACTGGTATAGTCATATGGAGAACTTTTTCTGAGAGCATTCTGGGAAATTGTGTTAAGAGTCTGATCTTATCAGTTGAAATAAATTTTGACTGAATATTCTTAATTGTTACATTTGTACAGCTTCTTTCAAATGGCATATAATTCATATGGCAGCCTCTTAAATTAGGTCAGAAACTCATATGGATCTATTCTCAACCCTTTAGGAGGCACAATTCGTGCTGTGCAGGAAAATGTCATTGCACAAAATTTTATAGAAATAATCTTTCTATTATTCATTTATTTATTAGAGTTCATCGACACTCTTGACAGCCAGGATGACCTGGTGTTAGGCAGTTTTATGGGTGAAGGCAGCCAGACTACCTGGAGAGAACCAATGACAATAGCAAATAACTGCCAGACTCTCCAATGTACTAACTCCATGCAAACATGGTTAGCATTGATTGAAGACAAGAGCACCATCAACATGCAATACGCCTTAGTACAAAGTGTGACTGTGCCCCCACATGGGCAATTGGGATGATATACCTTACCCAAGGACACAGCACAGTTGCCCCTGGTGGAGTTCGAGCCATGGACCTTTCAGTTTGAAGTCTGAATCCAGAACCACTGAACCACCGTGCTCCCAATTTTCCCCTGTGATTACCTTATATTATCATTGATAGAATTAATGAAAGTTGCCTGGCCACATGAGGAGAAAATGGGAGCAGGCAGTCATGGGGGTGGTGGGTTTTTGGTGGATCGGACCAGGGGATTGGGGGGATAAAATGTGTATTGTTGAGGGACTTTGTAGTTTACAAATGCATGCAATTTCTGTTGTTTTTTTTGCACATTTAATCAGTTAATGTGTAATTAATAACCACTGGTTTTGCCTGATCATTGGCAATATACCAACACAACTGCAATGAGAGTTATTGTCACCTACGGCAACTGCATTGTGACCTTGTGCAAGACCCTTCATCCGAATTGCCCATGTGGAGGTACAGTGGCTATGTGTACTAAGGCATACTGCACATCAATGGTGCACTTGTCTTCAACCAATGCTAACCCTGCTTGTGTGGAGTTAGTATGTTGGAGAGTCTGACAATTGCTTGTCACTGCTCGGTGGTTCTCTCTGGGTTCTCCAGCTTCCCTCCCCCCCCCCTCCATAAAACTCTGACAGGAGGTGACCCTGGCTGTTGGAAGTGTCCTTCAACCCCAATAAATAAAAATAAATAAATACATAAATGAGAGTTATTGTCCTTGGTGATGCAACAGTGCATCCCTCTAAGTTGAAGCCTAGCTACCTCCTAATATGAGGTTGAAGCCTACTGCCTTGACTGAATAGGAAAAGCACTGTTGTTACATGCTTTTATCCAAAGTAAAATTTTGAACTACAAAGCGTTTTAATCAGAGTGAGAAATGTGAAAGAACATGCCATCTCTCATGAGTCATTAGTGTATAAAGGAACATAAAATGTGGACATCAGAGTGCTTGGTCTGCCACTATTCATGCGGCTTAATGGCACTATGTTAACAATTTTTTGCACGTGTTACTTTATTTTTATCTGAATTAAATGTAGGTGCACATATACTGTCTCATTATGCCTCCGGAGGAGGCATTATGTTATCACCATGTCCCTCGTCTGTCATCCATTGTCCATCATCCGTCCGTTTACTTTTCGTATTTCGTCAATTAACTAAAGTTCTACCAACTGGATCTATACCAAACTTCATATGTGGGTTTGGTATGAGGAGTGGAAGAAGCGTCTTTATTTTGACCATGGTGTGCCAAAGGTCAAGGTCACAGTGATCTCCAGTGTTAAATACACTTGAAATTGGTTTCCACTCCATAACTAAAGTTCTGCAAGACTGATCTTGTTTTTTTGTAATTCTATACATGATATTGCAGAAGGGGGCATATGCCACACTTTGCATTGCTCTTGTTTCCTATTAAAAAGGTCATATGAGAGGTGAGTGGATATCCTCGGTCAAATGACTGGTTTGGTCTACAGTTTTATTTTGTGATGGTGTGGATTAAGTAAATAATGCTCATTAATGATGATTTGAAAATATAATGTTGATGGATTTGATTTGTACTGTGTTCTGTCAAGTGCATTTCAGTTGGAGATCAAGGTGACATGAGTGTTTAATGACTAATTCACTCCTGTTTGTGAGCTGACATTTTGCAAGTGACAAATGGGACAATGTTTGTATAAATTTGCTTTGAGAAAGCTTTTTGAAAGAAGGGATGAGAAGCTCATATGTTTTTGCTTTGTCAGAATGCTCATCTTATGTTGTAAAATCATCAGTGTGGAAAAAAAGAATTCCTATATGTCATGTTATTGTTTTATCGCTGTCGATGCACGGGAATAGGAACTTTTGGCCCATTTTACGAACAATCAACTGTGCAATTAAGCTGACTGTATTTGAGTGATATTGTAAAATTGTGATAGTGTGCTGTTTACTCCAGGAAAGGCCACACTACGAGCTTCCAGAAACTGTATACATTGTGTGGATTGTGAATAAGGGAGGTAATTTAATGCAAAATATAATGGGCCGTGTTAATGAGAAGCTGCGCATTTCTTGAAAAAACAATGTATTCTACCGAATAACAGTTACTTTAACAAGACCTTAAGTAGAAAACGGTATTTGCTTTCATTGCATCTTCTGGCCTCAAATCTCCATAGCAAGCAAGAGTAAATAAAATGTTTCTATTTGTAGGATAACTAAAAGAAATATTAAAAGCATGTTTTTCCTTTTCCAGTGATAGTGGTACCCTGATATAATTTCCAGGAAAGTTCCCCTCATGAGGTATTTATATGCCAAGTACTGGTATTATGAAGAGAATTACATGGGGTAATGTTTTATTTTTCATTCTTTTGTTTGACATTGTTAACTGGTATAGTCATATGGAGAACTTTTTCTGAGAGCATTCTGGGAAATTGTGTTAGAGTCTGATCTTATCAGTTGAAATAAATTTTGACTGAATATTCTTAATTGTTACATTTGTACAGCTTCTTTCAAATGGCATATAATTCATATGGCAGCCTCTTAAATTAGGTCAGAAACTCATATGGATCTATTCTCAACCCTTTAGGAGGCACAATTCGTGCTGTGCAGGAAAATGTCATTGCACAAAATTTTATAGAAATAATCTTTCTATTATTCATTTATTTATTAGAGTTCATCGACACTCTTGACAGCCAGGATGACCTGGTGTTAGGCAGTTTTATGGGTGAAGGCAGCCAGACTACCTGGAGAGAACCAATGACAATAGCAAATAACTGCCAGACTCTCCAATGTACTAACTCCATGCAAACATGGTTAGCATTGATTGAAGACAAGAGCACCATCAACATGCAATACGCCTTAGAACAAAGTGTGACTGTGCCCCCACATGGGCAATTGGGATGATATACCTTACCCAAGGACACAGCACAGTTGCCCCTGGTGGAGTTCGAGCCATGGACCTTTCAGTTTGAAGTCTGAATCCAGAACCACTGAACCACCGTGCTCCCAATTTTCCCCTGTGATTACCTTATATTATCATTGATAGAATTAATGAAAGTTGCCTGGCCACATGAGGAGAAAATGGGAGCAGGCAGTCATGGGGGTGGGTGGGTTTTTGGTGGATCGGACCAGGGGATTGGGGGGATAAAATGTGTATTGTTGAGGGACTTTGTAGTTTACAAATGCATGCAATTTCTGTTGTTTTTTTTGCACATTTAATCAGTTAATGTGTAATTAATAACCACTGGTTTTGCCTGATCATTGGCAATATACCAACACAACTGCAATGAGAGTTATTGTCACCTACGGCAACTGCATTGTGACCTTGTGCAAGGCCCTTCATCCGAATTGCCCATGTGGAGGTACAGTGGCTATGTGTACTAAGGCATACTGCACATCAATGGTGCACTTGTCTTCAACCAATGCTAACCCTGCTTGTGTGGAGTTAGTATGTTGGAGAGTCTGACAATTGCTTGTCACTGCTCAGTGGTTCTCTCTGGGTTCTCCAGCTTCCCTCCCCCCCCCTCCATAAAACTCTGACAGGAGGTGACCCTGGCTGTTGGAAGTGTCATTCAACCCCAATAAATAAAAATAAATAAATACATAAATGAGAGTTATTGTCCTTGGTGATGCAACAGTGCATCCCTCTAAGTTGAAGCCTAGCTACCTCCTAATATGAGGTTGAAGCCTACTGCCTTGACTGAATAGGAAAAGCACTGTTGTTACATGCTTTTATCCAAAGTAAAATTTTGAACTACAAAGCGTTTTAATCAGAGTGAGAAATGTGAAAGAACATGCCATCTCTCATGAGTCATTAGTGTATAAAGGAACATAAAATGTGGACATCAGAGTGCTTGGTCTGCCACTATTCATGCGGCTTAATGGCACTATGTTAACAATTTTTTGCACGTGTTACTTTATTTTTATCTGAATTAAATGTAGGTGCACATATACTGTCTCATTATGCCTCCGGAGGAGGCATTATGTTATCACCATGTCCCTCGTCTGTCATCCATTGTCCATCATCCGTCCGTTTACTTTTCGTATTTCGTCAATTAACTAAAGTTCTACCAACTGGATCTATACCAAACTTCATATGTGGGTTTGGTATGAGGAGTGGAAGAAGCGTCTTTATTTTGACCATGGTGTGCCAAAGGTCAAGGTCACAGTGATCTCCAGTGTTAAATACACTTGAAATTGGTTTCCACTCCATAACTAAAGTTCTGCAAGACTGATCTTGTTTTTTTGTAATTCTATACATGATATTGCAGAAGGGGGCATATGCCACACTTTGCATTGCTCTTGTTTCCTATTAAAAAGGTCATATGAGAGGTGAGTGGATATCCTCGGTCAAATGACTGGTTTGGTCTACAGTTTTATTTTGTGATGGTGTGGATTAAGTAAATAATGCTCATTAATGATGATTTGAAAATATAATGTTGATGGATTTGATTTGTACTGTGTTCTGTCAAGTGCATTTCAGTTGGAGATCAAGGTGACATGAGTGTTTAATGACTAATTCACTCCTGTTTGTGAGCTGACATTTTGCAAGTGACAAATGGGACAATGTTTGTATAAATTTGCTTTGAGAAAGCTTTTTGAAAGAAGGGATGAGAAGCTCATATGTTTTTGCTTTGTCAGAATGCTCATCTTATGTTGTAAAATCATCAGTGTGGAAAAAAAGAATTCCTATATGTCATGTTATTGTTTTATCGCTGTCGATGCACGGGAATAGGAACTTTTGGCCCATTTTACGAACAATCAACTGTGCAATTAAGCTGACTGTATTTGAGTGATATTGTAAAATTGTGATAGTGTGCTGTTTACTCCAGGAAAGGCCACACTACGAGCTTCCAGAAACTGTATACATTGTGTGGATTGTGAATAAGGGAGGTAATTTAATGCAAAATATAATGGGCCGTGTTAATGAGAAGCTGCGCATTTCTTGAAAAAACAATGTATTCTACCGAATAACAGTTACTTTAACAAGACCTTAAGTAGAAAACGGTATTTGCTTTCATTGCATCTTCTGGCCTCAAATCTCCATAGCAAGCAAGAGTAAATAAAATGTTTCTATTTGTAGGATAACTAAAAGAAATATTAAAAGCATGTTTTTCCTTTTCCAGTGATAGTGGTACCCTGATATAATTTCCAGGAAAGTTCCCCTCATGAGGTATTTATATGCCAAGTACTGGTATTATGAAGAGAATTACATGGGGTAATGTTTTATTTTTCATTCTTTTGTTTGACAATGTTAACTGGTATAGTCATATGGAGAACTTTTTCTGAGAGCATTCTGGGAAATTGTGTTAGAGTCTGATCTTATCAGTTGAAATAAATTTTCACTGAATATTCTTAATTGTTACATTTCTACAGCTTCTTTCAAATGGCATATAATTCATATGGCAGCCTCTTAAATTAGGTCAGAAACTCATATGGATCTATTCTCAACCCTTTAGGAGGCACAATTCGTGCTGTGCAGGAAAATGTCATTGGACAAAATTTTATAGAAATAATCTTTCTATTATTCATTTATTTATTAGAGTTCATCGACACTCTTGACAGCCAGGATGACCTGGTGTTAGGCAGTTTTATGGGTGAAGGCAGCCAGACTACCTGGAGAGAACCAATGACAATAGCAAATAACTGCCAGACTCTCCAATGTACTAACTCCATGCAAACATGGTTAGCATTGATTGAAGACAAGAGCACCATCAACATGCAATACGCCTTAGTACAAAGTGTGACTGTGCCCCCACATGGGCAATTGGGATGATATACCTTACCCAAGGACACAGCACAGTTGCCCCTGGTGGAGTTCGAGCCATGGACCTTTCAGTTTGAAGTCTGAATCCAGAACCACTGAACCACCGTGCTCCCAATTTTCCCCTGTGATTACCTTATATTATCATTGATAGAATTAATGAAAGTTGCCTGGCCACATGAGGAGAAAATGGGAGCAGGCAGTCATGGGGGTGGGTGGGTTTTTGGTGGATCGGACCAGGGGATTGGGGGGGATAAAATGTGTATTGTTGAGGGACTTTGTAGTTTACAAATGCATGCAATTTCTGTTGTTTTTTTTGCACATTTAATCAGTTAATGTGTAATTAATAACCACTGGTT
>JAUFNR010000325.1:0-43729 GCA_031216915.1 Pictodentalium vernedei | reverse complement strand
ATGTGACCCAAAAGCAGGATTTTTGCACTCGTTATATGCGACAATCATAGTTACACATTTTCACCAAAATGAAACTCTACCTAACAAAACGGACAAAATATGCCTTGAAAAATTATTGGAACACGCTCCCAGGGATCAATTTCGCATCACAATTTGCGACACAAATTTCATGTACTGCAAATACCCCCCCCCCCCCCCCCCCCCCCCCCCCATTGACTAGCAAAATTGCAATACATGTTATCTGTCTCCCAACACAACTGTCCAGAAGATTAAACAAAGTTCTGATTTTGTAAACACTTTCTTCGGTAAGCCTCAATGAGAACGGTGCCAAAATGAACGTCATTGGAACCGGTTCCAATGATATTTATATTGTTTATATTGGCATGTTTTCATTGAGTATCAGGCCAAATTTTAGGGTACAGAAGTCTCATATACAGTTAAAACTAGATGTCCTGTCAGCAACTGCACGCAAACACCTCGCCATTTATTGCATTTATCGGCGCGTTAGGTAATATGGAAAGGCTATCACATTCTCTACGCAACCTATGCACAAGCAATGGTTCAGCCAATGGACCTCCGGTTTAACCCGGAGGTCCATTGGCTGAAACATTGCTTGTGTTTTCTGTGAGTAATGGCAAGACTCTGTGGTAATTTGGGTATTTTCAATAGGAAAATTGCGCGCAATTCCTGTGCGAAATTGTGTCAAGATGAACACGCAATTCATGACAGGACTTCTAGTTTTAACTGCATGTAAAGATGGTCGTTTTGTTGGGCGAGAAGTTAATTTAAAACTTAGAACATAGCAAGTGGATACGAAAGTGTGGCAATAAGATGCCATTTATAAACCATCCATTCACTACAGTTTGTTGAACAAAGGGTTATTTCACAACTTAAAACATCGCAGTTAAATGAAGTTTGATAACAAATGTATATTGAGAATCACCTCTACAGTCTGGTATGGGGGTGGCACGACTGCTAAATGGTGAGGTGTGCGATGTGTTCCAGAGGAATTTTCACAAATGTAAACAAAAATGTTATGCAATTTATCTGGATTGCTAATCAATTTTAAAAAAATGGTTAGCGAAACTG
This sequence comes from Pictodentalium vernedei, assembly GCA_031216915.1. Lineage (NCBI taxonomy): Eukaryota > Metazoa > Mollusca > Scaphopoda > Dentaliida > Dentaliidae > Pictodentalium > Pictodentalium vernedei. Next base: position 42,640 of record JAUFNR010000325.1, on the reverse strand, counting down.
CTAATCAAAAAACATCCACCAAATTGCTCCCTGACTCCCTATAGGCTGGAGTGTTTTGGAGATTTTTTGGCGAAACCACGCCATTATAGATATCATTGGAACTGGCTTAACAAGTCAGTTCCAATGATATCTAAATGTGCAGGATTCTATGAAGTTATGCCAATAAAAAGTTTTTGAAAAATATAAGATTCTGCTTATTTTTCATAATAGTTATATGTTTTAAAACTACATGTATTTCCAGCATGGACATTTTCTCTGTATCCGTGTAGTACATGTACGTGGTCTGTATCATTCTCCACCATCACAAGAGCTAGTGGCTCCCATCACTGGGTGACTAAATGGCCCTGTTTATTTTTCATATAGCCAGCACTACACAAAGGTGAACACAATATCAAGGTAAACAGCCTCTGCATTTTTCAAATGTTGTTTATTATGAGTTGAGGTGAAATTAGAGAAATCAGAAGATGCATTTGCAGAGGTCTTAATACCAGTACCGGTATTGATGCCAAAATCAAAGTACTATTCGCAAAAAATATCAATAGCGACATCAAAAGAGAAAATTTAATTTCGCCCAGCTCGGCCTCAAATCTATACGCGAAATCGAAGTATCATTTGCAAAAATATCAACATCAAAACATAAAATTCAATTTTGTCCAACTCTACTTCAAACCTACATTTGAGCAATATTTAGAGTAAAAATTACCATCATTCAAAATTTTTAATGTTTTTCAATGCCAACATGATATGTTATAATGGTGCATGTCATGTCATGAAGATCCCTTAATGCATCGTGATTGTGAAACGTTTAAAATTAGGAAAACTTTGTCAAGTCACAAAATGGCAGTGGTAAATTCTACATGCCATGGCATCTATAAGTATATTTATGAAATGGTTTGATCAAAAAATCATACATGACCATAAGTGAACAGGTCACAAGACAGCAAATCCACATGTGGGCATTTTGTCCACGAAAATATTAAATGCCCTAACGTCGGTTCATCCATTCAAATGTTGAGAGATCACTGATGAGTTTAAGAACTTTGGGGTCGATTGAATACATTTTCTTCTTTTTATTTTTTTGCACTTTAGAACCACTACCTGGGTTGATTTTCATAAAACACCTTTGGATGAAGTCAAGTGTTGTAGATGATGAAGCAGGGTATTCTAAATTGAAGACATAAAATGTAGCAAATAGTACAGCCATTGCTTCACTGAATGCATTCACCATTACGATTGGTTTGCAGTCTACTGAAACCACAAACTTTTTTGATAGAAATACTGACTCTCCGAACAAAACCAAACATGGGGAAATCGGTACATCTTGAAGATCTGATTGGCTACTTGTTATATCTTTTAAATGTAACAACGAATTTGAGTCCTCCTTGAAATATTTCAACAGAAGTACAATTATGCATGGAAGAAGAGGAGTGTTTGACTCACTGGTTTTCATTGCCAGGTCACAAGTTTCAAAAACATTTTCAATTTCTTTATCTTTGACACTGATAACATCTTTAAAAAATTTCATAAGTGTACCACCTTTACTGCGAAGAGATGCAGTTAGAGTTTCCATACAGTTGAATCCCATCAATTCCTCAAAATGTGTCAAAATTCCGAAAGTGTGAAATAAAACAGGCCAGTCAGTTTTTATTTCTTCCAATGTGGCCCCTCCATTTATAATTTGTCTTTGCAGGGGCAGTGTTATTTTCAAGGCATTTATGAGTTCAACTTTTACAGAATTGTCATCTACGTTTTGTTCGTTTGTTTTCATGAATTCTTGATTTTGTCTTAAAACGTGGTCATCCTTCGGAACCTCTGGTGCCCAGTTTATACAACCGTAACTGTCTGATGGCCTTTTCTTGGAAATTTTGTTACCAAGTCGTTCGTCATCCTCAGTACTCTTTTTTTCTGAATAAAATTGGTGACTTTGCTCTGTTTATGTTATCTCTTCTATCTAATAATTGTTTCAACAGGGTATCCTTTCCTGTCCCAATGAAAGTGTCACCGATTTTATCTTCAAATATGTCGGGATACTGTTCTACAATTTTGTGAGCCACGATTGAAAGTTCATTCTTGGTTGGACTTTGCTTTACTTGAATAATTTCTTGCATAACTAGACGCACAAATGATCGTCTGAGGTCAGGAGAAGGTCTTTCATTTCGTTCAATACAATTCATGAGCAGTGGTGCTTTTGACCATGGAACAACAAAAGTGTGAGGCCAGTTCTTATTTTCAGGAATTAAAGTTTTTGTTTTTGAAGTACCACAAGTATTTGAAACTTCCTTACTTTGTCCAGTAGGGTTAGACCCTGAAGATGAATTTGAATTTCCACGTGCAGCTGAAAGTACCTCTTGACATCCTGAAAATGTAAAATATATTTGATATCTACTATGCACATTTACACATTTCTCGCTTACTTAATTTCATAGTAGTCTCTCTTGATACCCTAAGTACTTGTAACATAATTTGTGTGGAAAGATGAAATTTATTGATTTGTGTATTTACTGGTGTTTAACGACACTTTAACAGCCAGGGTCATATCGTGTCGGTGACAGGTTTATTGATGGAGGCAGCCGGAGTACCTGGAGAGAACCACCGCGCAGCGACGAGCACCTGCCAGCTCCCCAACGTCATAATCCCAGAATGTTCCCTGCGTTGCATGGCACAGATAGGGTTAGAGTGGTTGAGGACATATGCACCTCGGTGTGCAGTACATCTCAGCACACAGCATCGTGCCACCATGCAGGCACTGGGCATTAAGTGCCCTGCCTATGGACACAACGTGATGCCGCAGGTGAGAATCAAACCCACAACCACAAGTCCGACACCTTACGAACTAAGTCACCATGCTCCCCAGCGCTGGCCAGTTTTGGCGGTTACATTTGGTAAAGAGTTAACCTTTACCTAACAAATCGGCAAAAATTCCCTACATAATTTTCAAAAATCACCATTCTAATTGTTTTTGTTTTTTTTTTATCTTCCAAACCATAGATTATGACCCCCTCCCCCCACCCCCCTCCCCCAGTGATATGGTTTGGAAGTAAAAATGATTAGAGCTGTCGTCTCCAACTAGTGTTAGATATGTTGATAATCAGTGAATGATTTTTTTAAATCAAAGCATTGGGGAGCGTGGTGGCTCAGTAGGTAGTCTACTAGAGGTGCAGGCTGCAAGCGGAGAGGTCCTCGGTTCGAATCCCACCTGCGGCAACCGCATTGTGTCCTTGGGCAAGACACTTCATCTCCATTGCCCAAGTGGGGGCACGATGACGCTGTGTACTAAGGCATACTGCATGGCGATGGTACACATGTCTTCAACCAATCTAACCCTGCCTGTGCTGCAGTGCAGAGTTACGATGTTGGGGAGCTGGCAGCTGCTCGTCGTTGCTGGGTGGTTCTCTCCAGCTTCCTCCACCCATAAAACTGTCACGATCATGATTAGCTACTGTGCATAAATATGTGACCTTAAACATCAATAAATAAATAAATAAATAAATCAAAGCATCAAGATAAGAGATAAGCAAACCGCATTTGTTCATTAATGAATAACAATGAATAGTACATGTATAGCCTAGCACACATGTAGTATACATTTTAAACACAACTTTTCAAAGTTCTGTACACTGTATACACACAGCGCTCCAGATAAGCTGCGTATTTACGTAAAATACGCAATGAAAAAAACTGAATATGCAGAGACTTCTATAATAAACGTATCAAATACGCAAAGAATTCTACAGATTACGCAACATTCTCTATTGTTAGCGTATTACCGAATTTGAAATGGGGGGACCTAGGCAGTCTTTTTTTTTGGGGGGGGGGGGGGGGGGTGGTACCATGATATTTGGAAGGTTTTTGTGGGGTTTTGGGGTCCTCCACTAGTCCTAACTACGACCCTCCCATCATTACCCCCTTCCTCCACTTCCCTTAAGGGAAGTTGGAGGAGGCGGTAATGACAAGAGGGTCCTAGTTAGGACAGCGAAGTGGGAGGATGGGTAATGACCAGAGGGTCCAGTTAGCCTGCTAACCTTTTGCCCCCCCCCCCCCCCCCACACACACACACACACACACACACACACACACACTATGTTGAGTGAAACATAATAACCTTGACCGTTGCTACGGAGACGGCACGCGAGTCAGTTAAAAAATTATTACCCAAATCCTAAAGGGACCAAGCATGAAAGTTTTATCAATTTTATTAGATTTTTTCACAATTTATCTGCCTCCACTCATATAAGTATTCATTCGACATGAATATGAAGCTATTTTTATTAACTGAAATGCGTCTAGAACCAACTGCCATCGCTCATCATTGGAATGACATTGCAGATCCGTTTCTGTTTTTGATTATCTCCCCTGGTGTGCACAAAGACTGGTCTTTCCCAAACCAGGAAGTTATATATTTTATAAAACGTTCAGTTTTATATGAAATACTTACCGAAACACGCCCAAACCACACAGCTGCCCCCTATTAAATATCAACCTGATTGGGAACTATACAGCGCCTTGTTTTAGGTTTAACTTAAATAATGTGTTTGTTGTATGTCGCCGAGACTGCTTTTTTTTGTCACCTAATTTCAGTGTATTCAGTGTTAATTTCTATTGCTCGCATTTTGGAATAAAAAGGGTCTACACGGTGGGTTATTTTCAGTGTGGCGATGCTTGAGAACCAAAACCCTTTTTTTTGCACAATTCGGAATAAAAAAAGTTCTGTCATCACACCATCTGACACACAAAGAATAAATAATTTCCCATGCTGGGTTTGTGTCAATTTGCCGATATTTTCATTCGCCCCAGGTCATTTCGCCCAAGTCAAGGAAAGAGAAATACCCACAGGACGAAAATCGTCAATATGACATGAGACGTTTCTCCCCCATCCATCGTACAGCGACATGACCAGAAACACATTTGTTTTATGTGTGTGTGGGAAGAATGCGGTGGAGGGTGGGGGGGGGGGGGGGGGGTGGGTTCTCAGAGATTGCAGGGTAGGGGGACTGAATGGAAGGGGAAAAGTACTCAGTTATAGTTAAAAAAAAACACTGTATATACTGTAAGAGGAATTTTCTTTAGTTGAGAGTGAGAAGGTGGGGGGGGGGGGGGTTAAAGTGAATTGGGTTTTGAATGAAATATGCCAAGGGGGGGGGGGGGGGGGATAGTAGTGGGTAAACAAAAAATTTTGGAATGCATTAGGTGATTAGATTGGGGGGGGGGGGGAGGGGGGTGACCACATGTATCCTCGCGCATAGAATTAAAATCTCCCTGATTGTCATTTTTGAAACTAAACATGTCTGATTATATATTTATCATGAAACTCACCATTCCAAGCTTGGAGCAACTTTCGTTTTTGAACAATTTTTAAAGTATCTGGCAGATCTTCTTCTTTAATAAATTGCAGGTCCTGCTTAGATTCCACACCAGAGTCAATCAGATTTTCCATAATGGTATATACAGCCTCATCTGTTGTGTTCAAAATTCTTTTAATGTCCAATTTGAGACTTTCAAAACAAGTTCTTTGCGTCTGCAGGTTTCTTCTGATAGCATGGGTTCAATAAAATAACTCAAGTTTTATTTTTGAATCCAGTGGGTAGAATTAGGTCACGCATGATGCTATTGTGACACAAACAATTTGTGAATTTAGACAGCAACTTGGCCAATTCAGTAATGAAAGAATGACCTTTAACACTTTACCATATACAGAAATTACCCAAACAATTTTGGTAATATGAACACAAAACCCTGCATAATTGCACAACTTTCTCACAAATCTGCAGTCAGGGCTCGATTTAACCAATCTCAAAGCAGTTTTAGATGTTCATTCTCAAAAAGCTCATCATATGAATAAAATAAATTACTAATGGTGAATGCTAATCAAAATCTGTGCCAGCAAGAAAGCTGCTATTCAATTTTGAAAAACTGAATTGAGCGTCCAAGTACCAAATAATTTGAAGTTTTTCTAATTCCTTAGCACTGAAGATGTTAAAAGTTAACTGGTACTGTAAAGCATATAAAGCATATTAACCCTTTACCCAACAAATCGCCCACATCCGCCCGCGTAATATGCAAATTCAGCAGCAGAAAAAATATTATTTTTCGAAAAATTTCAACAAAACCATATCATGTGACCCCTCTTTGGAACGAGCTCGTCGAGCTCGTTCCAAAGAGGGGTCACATGATATGGTTTTTCTGAAATTTTTTGAAACAATTTTGAAAAATGATATTTAAAATAATCAATTTTGAAATCGTCTGCGTTGGGTAAAGGGTTAAACCTCACTAATCTGTATCAGTATTTACATTCATATTTTAACCCTTCACCTAATGAATTGGCAACATCCGCCTGCGTAATATCTAAATTTAGATTTTAGAAGTAAAAACAAGTATTCTTTCAAAAAGTTTCAACAAAACCATATCATGTGACCACACATCAGAACGAGCTTGTTCCAATGAAGAGTAACGTGATATGGTTTTGTTGGAATTTTTTAAAAAATTCAATTTAAAATGAAACATTTTGAGATTATCTGGACTGGGTAAAGGGTTAACACAGAATCATGCAGTAATTCTGTGATATAACAACTGTTTCATGCTCTCTGGTTGACTGAAAATTGTGGCAGCCGAACGAAATGTATCTTGCATGTTTCTCAAAAAACAAAAATATAATACTAATATGTGCATTTACACCCACATTTGTGTTATATCATTGAAAAACTTTTGCAAACTTCAAACTGTAGTTTTCATAAACACTGTATTTGGTAAAGTGATAAAGGAATTTATTGGGTTTGTTTTTTAACCCTTTACCTAACATGAAAAGCAGACGACACTTGCAAAAAAAATTCTTGAAAAACTAATTTTTTTCATTTTTTGTCTCAAAAACATAGGTTATGACCCCTCGTTGGAACGAGCTCGACGAGCTCGTTCCAACGAGGGGTCATAACCTATGTTTTTGAGACAAAAAATGAAAATATTTTGAAAATTAATTGGCGATTTTTGAGAATAGCGCTGGCCGGTTTTGGCCGTTACGTTGGGTAAAGGGTTAACAGTCACAGGCATATTTATAATTTGTTTATGGTCAAAATAGGCAACCAATGTTTGAAAGGCGAATCAACCAAATTTCTCGGCCTACCTGTTACCACCATTATCATATATTGAGCTGCTTGTCACGGTTGAAAATTCAGCAATTTATATAGTGTTTGTCAGAGCTCATTGAAATATGAAGCGGGCAATTTTATCGCCAGCCTACCACACATGTAAAGTTGATCTAGCATGTCAGTCTGGCAAAAATATCACCTCGAAAAGTCCATAATTATATGTGAATGACCTAATTGTCTGAAAGTGTGTGTTTCAGGGAAAGAACTTTTGTGCCTAAAAATTTGTAACTTTGGAGTGGATAGAAGTCAGCAAGTTCTTTGAGATTCAAACAAACTTGAGTTTGCTTTTCATCTAAAGTAAATAGACCACAGGAACTGCTGTAACAGTGGTATTCCGTCACAAAAAGAAAAACTGATCTATCTGGCTCTAATAAGACAAATTCTATTTTTCCTGCAAGCAGAAAATCATCTACTTTCTTAAGTAAAACAAACATTCCTTTTTCATACAGTGTGCCAAAAGCTGTAACTTTGGAAGTCATAGATAAGCTACTACTGCTTCCAAAATACTGTTGAATTATGTCGGCCACTTCATGACACACCAGATCTGCAGAAAAGGGTATAGCATTGGCACAACATATTTCCTGTGGAAACAGGTCACCCACAGTATGGTATGCCTGCAGAAGCTGATGTTGTTCAGCTAGCATTTTGGGTAGGTTTATAAAATTTTGTAACCTTTTAGTGCAACGTTTTAAAAATGTGTGCTTGCTTTCAAACCGTAAAGTCCACAATCTTGTTAAAGGGCCCATTTGCAATATCATTTGAGGATAGTGACATAAATAATGGTGCTTAGGCCTTAACCTCATTTCTGGGAACAGTGAACTTCTTTGATGTAAATATTCTTCAATGCAAATTTTCAAATAAGCTACATTAAACATAGAAATGTGAGGAGCACAAACTAATTCCACAATTTTTTTCAACTTTAAATATAATTGCCAAACATCAGAAGAACAATTAATTAAATGGCCAATATAAACAGGGAATAATCTGAGAAATACCCAATTCTGTACTGCATGCCCAGCAAGTTTTTCAGCATTTAATTTTACTTTGGCAGGTTTGTCCTGCGCATCACGCGGATTCACGCCCCTTGTGATGCAATTGTTCAATATAAAAATTGAGCTGATTGTATGTGAAGTGTTTTTCAGTTTTAACAAAATGCTTAATGTATAATGCCATGTCAAAGGAAACAATTCCTTCAAAGAGATCATGTGCTGCACATGGTGGTAATCCAGGGTTACACACATGATAATTTTGTAAAACATTAAGACATGAATCAAGTTTTACTCCCTTGTAAACTGTTACATCATTTTCTTGGAGATGATTGATACAAGACTCATAATCTCGAATTGTTCGGTTTTCCCCAGTTTTATAGGGTATGTTCCGAAACTCCTCTCTTGTAATTTTACAAAACCTACAAAAGTAGTCGCTGGTAGAAAAATTTCCAGTAAATCCACCCAACTCATGGGATCCAAGATTGTCCCCAACCAAGTATAAAACACAAACTTTAAGGTGCATGTTTTCAATAATTTCTATTCCATCTGTTTGAAGTTTAGTTATGTCATCAATTAATTTCTCAAAGACTTTAGAAATTCCTACAACTTTAGCATCTGCCTGTTTGCAAAGAATAACTAACTGCATCTGATCAATACAGGATCTCATGTGGGGTAAAAAATTTCCCAATGTATAGTACACACCTAGAATGGCATGTTTTTTCTTGGCTGACCCCAATGGGTTTACAACTTCAAAAGTGTCTTGGTAGAAAATAATTTCTAGAACATCAGAATCATCTTTAAACATTGAATTATGCTTAAATATACTACCATCATGTATGTCAGTGAACAAATTACTTAGTTCTGCATTAACTGGTAAAGTGCTGAGTTTTTTCTGACAACAAATCAAAGCTCATCATATACTGCTCTATTACGTTTAATTGGATAGTGCCTTATAGGCACTATCCAATTAAATGTCAGAGAGCAAGGTATTGTATAAAAAATCTGATCCATATCAGGGACAATAAAGGCTTCCTCAGGCAGAATGTAGCTACAGACAGTTATTGCCTGTCACTTTTAGTAAAGCCCAAAATAGGGCTTCCAGCACTCTACCAGTTAACATTATGATGGAAAGAAAATCTGCTTTGGTTATTTTTGAACAAGGACTTAAGGGACTCTTCAATAGGAATGTACTGGAGTGCGATAGGCAAATTGTTTACATCAAAACCCAAACGAATTTCCATTGATTCAGTGTAACCAAATTGTCTTTTATAGAAATGTTTCCTAGATGATATACTTCTTAGTGGTGTGTAAGGAGAAATTGTTAGCTGGTCATTTTCTGACAAAGCTCGCAAAAATACTTCAATCTGATCGTCTGAAAGGCCAGTGACTTTTATATGACACTTCACACAGTTCAAAAAGGAAGCTTTCTCAAATACAGCAATTTGACTCAACTCCTCAGCAATTATTTGTATTGTTGAAACGGGTATAATGCACTTCACCTGCAAACGAAGGTAAAAATAATGCAATACCTCTCACAAACTCATCAGTTCCAAAATTTACATGCTCCTCAATATCCAATTGATCAATATTGAACTCATTGGTAATATTTTGTGACTGGGATTCGGACTGGCTCTCATCATAACAATCATGTGATGGAGTGGTTGTACTAGTATTTGTTGTTGTGCTAGATGTACTAGGGCCACTACTATTACCACTACTTTCACTGACGCTAAAATTACTGCTACTAATCATGCTATCAGTATCAGTACTACTGTCGGTACTGGCAGTGGCAACGTGACCGTTGCCGTTGGTTCCTGGAGGCTGAGCCACAATCAAATATTCACTAGAAATATTATTTATACTGCGTATTTTATGGTTCCTGGATATGTGAGATTTAAAACTATTTTTGTTTTTGTACTGCTTGTCACAATTTGAAAATGGGCACGGCACTTTCTGAAAGGCAGTTTGGCCTATATGAGATTTCAAATGGGCAATCAATCGACTGACCGAAGCAAAGATTTTGCCACAAAAAATATCATTACACCTGAATCGAACGTTTGTATGCTCCGTGGGAAGGCTTTGTCGGGTGGATGGGGCACTGTTGGACTCCACACGATAGCGCACTATGTGAGTTTTTAACCCAGCTACAGTCTTAAATGAGCAAATGCAATGGGAATGAGCACATGGAATTGGAAATGTCACACCAGGGATGTGTTTGTGAAGATTAAAATGGTATATATATGAGTACACACTATTCGATATTTGTTGGCACAGACAACACATAAACATTTTGTGATTAAACTTATAAATATGCCTGTAAAGAAATATCAATTTTTCTCTAAACGTACAGACGTGTTTTTCTAAATTTCAAAACCCACTGAAGACAAACTTTGCAGAGAAAATGGCGTCTGCGTCAAAACAATCATGCACGCGGTATATCGTGACGTAATATTAATTAGCGTTTATAGGGCAGAGCTACCCCATCGGTTTGAGACCAGTAGATACCGTGAACGTTCGTTAAGCTTTGAGTTTCTTCGGAGAATTTAGCCTAGTTACTTTTAGTAGTTTTACCACGAGCCTGTAGGTTGTCAGATTATAATGTTTGAAGTGTTCCGGTTTTGCGTGATGTACAGACGGGATTGAAAATTTCAGCTCTGTACGGACTTACGACAAACGCCATGCACTGTACACGGGAACTTGAAATGAATAAAAATTAAATACATTTAAGGTCGTGGATTTGAGGTGAAATTTCCAGGGTGCACAAAACAGCAAGTTAAAAATTATTCGGAAATCTAAACATCAAGTCATATTAAAAAAAACGGCTTATATAGCAACCAATTGCTAAAGCCACATAATTTTTTATGCCGTGTTTATCAAGTGAACACGGGCTGGTGCTATAATTTCAATTAAGTACCCCGTTAGAGAAGCCACTGACCCCGGTCATTCGGATATATAAACCGATTGTAAACGGTCAACTCCTGTACATGCGGTACCAGTCCGATGATAAAAAACAGCCAGATTGTTGAATAAACGACTAATTGCCGTTAAAAAAATGCAACGGTAAAATACTGGATGCAGACAACATCCGGCTGTTGAATAAACTGTATGTTACCTGAAAATACTGTAACGGTATAATACCGTCGGAAAATAACGGTGCATGACAGTTTATATAACATTTACTTTTTACAGTGTGAATATAAATGGCATTCAGGAGGATCAACACATAAGTAAGTACAAATGTGGATTGCCTTTTGTTAGTTAATTGCTAATTGGTCATTTCGTATAGTGACCCATTTTCTTTTTCTTTTGTTCCAATGTATTTATTTATTGGTGTTAAACCCTTTACCGGATGCTAGTAGCAGACGACACTCGTAAAAATAATTCTTGTATAACTAAAAATTTTTATTTTTTGTTTCCAAAACATAGGTTGTTACCCCTCATTAGAATGAGCGTGTCATGTTCATTCCAATGAGGGATCACAACCCATGTTTTGGAAGCAAAAAATGAAATATTAAAAAATTGGATGGCGATTTTCGTGTATGGCGCAGGCTTCTTTTGGCCGTTATGTTAGGTAAAGGGTTAATGACACTTTCACAACCAGAGCCATATCTTGTTGGTGACAGTTTATGGGTGGAGGAAGCAGAAGTGCCTGGAGAGTGGAGAGAACCACGAGCTGTGACAAGCAAGTCATATCTTGTTGGTGACAGATTTATGGGTGGAGGAAGCAGAAGTGCCTGGAGAGAATCCCGAGCTGTGACAAGCACCTGCTAGGTCTCCAGCTCCATAACTCCAGACCTGTCACCTTACTGTGCACTGTGATTGAAGAAAGAAGTTTTCTTGACCAAAGGCCCAGCTAGAAAATTTTGAAAAATCACCCATAAAAAAGATTAAGTTAAAATTACAGTTGATAAGGGGTGAGTGGTGTATGTATGGTTGTCGAAAAATCTATCTGTGAAAAAAGGGAGCATGTGTTCCCCCTTCCAGCCCCCCCCCCCCCCATAAGGCTTTGCCTAGCTTGGACCACAACAACATATATAAACAACTCAAAATCAAAATGGGCCAAAAGATCAAAGATCATCCCCAACTTCTTTTTAGTTGAGGGTTGGCGACAGATATGTTCATGGGCGCAGATCATGGGGGGGACGGGGGACGTGCACCCCCCCCCCCAATTTTCTAGGGGGGGGGGGACATCATGTGTTGTGGTTCCCCCCCCCCCCCCCCCCCCATAAAAATCATCCGAAGGCAACTTAATGTTTATTTATTTGAGGACAGATTCGAGACTTCTAGTGTTATTTTCAGTGTTTTCTTATTGCTGTACAGTTGTCTAATTATAGAATTCATTGTTTATAACGAGGTTTTGTGGCGGAATCCGCTTCTGCCATTCTATAATTAGATGCATGCACTAGTTTTCGTTCTATGAAGACAACTCTTCAGCTTTCCGCCTCTAAAAGCTTGTGCCTTTGGCACTCGCTGCAGATGCCTTTGGCATCGGCTTTCGCTTGTGCCCCCCCCCCCCCCCCCCCCCACACACACACTTTTTACAACAGATCTGCGCCCATGGATATGTTACATGTGAATTAAATGATTGTCATGGAGATTTATGCATGTGGAATATTATAACAAGACTTCTGTTCAGTACAACCATAAAATTACTTTCACCCCCCCACCCCCCCCCCCCCCCCCCCCCCCACACACACACATTGTCTTAATCGATGTCGCCACTTTTACCCTGCCCAATCCAAATGGCCTGGTTCTTTGCCACTTTTTTTTTCCATGTAAGTTTTTCCAGTTACTAATTTAACCACCTACATGTATTCCCCCTTCCCCTCCTCCACCACCACTTTTTGTCTTCATCAAGAAACCCACTACTACCCGTCACCATCCAAACACATTTTATTTATAACCTACTTCAAGAGATCCCCTCCTCACATTAGTAAATCCCACAACTACTCCCCCAGGTCCCCCCCCCCCCCCACACACACACACCCAACACACATGCACCTTGACTTGACAAATGATTTTGTTAAACCTCCAAGAGGGTTGTCTCACGTCAATGGTCAACCTTTGGATATAACCTGTTAGTTAACCATGAAACCACCTTGTAAGATGATAAAAATAAATAAGCCGGGTTCTCAGGCACCATCCGCATAACCAAAAAGACCATCGTGTCAAAACATTTTTTTTTTTTTGGCCCGGGACAATTTTTAGGAGCAACGGTACTCCTTCACTTTTTAGTTACCTATTTTCGAGGTAATACGGTCTCGTTTTCTTCCAACATTCTCAAATGAAATAACTCGAAACCGACTATTAAACTGTTACAACATGGCAAACCTTCAAAATTGACTTTGTCAGAGTGGCGCTGAAAATAAAACTGAAGTTGACAAGCATAATTAAATATCCGGGTCACTGACACTGGGGCAAATCTCACGGATTACTTTTTGCATACCTGAAGTAAATTTTAAACAGGGTCTATTTGATTTTCGTTTAAAAATTCTGATAATCCGAGAGATTTAAACTTAACTTGCCAATGGGTGTTGATTGATTTGATGATTGACAGCCGGTAACATTACCAACTCCGTGAAAATAGACCTACTTTGTTTGGCTTTGTTTTCTTTCTGAAAGTGCCGAAATAAGAAGTAAACCACTAATGACTATCAATCGTCAAATAAGATACACGCCCAACAGCCGTCAATTTTATTTAATTATTTATTTTTTGCGATTTCAGCCAATGGCAGTGCGTCGGGTGGGTTTTCGCATTCTAATAAGCAAGTGGGTGCTCTTTCAGGTCATTTTCATTTCTGATACGTTTATATACATTTTTTTTTGCACCAAAAAATGATAGGCATTTATTTTTTTTATTTTTTGTTCGGAGAAGGTCACCGTCTGTATTGTATTGAATGCGAAAAAGACGTGCCGCTTGCAACACGTTCACTAGCAAAACCGACTGATTCTTCGAAGACGTGTTTTCTGTATGAGATTTGAACGGCAGTCATTGTGACACCGACATTCACATGCCGCGATGCGCGATAGTTTCCAAGTCTGTCAGTGTCGAGAAAGTTGAAAACATTAGTTTTTAGGGTCCTTTCAGTAGGCCTATCTTATGAATCGCTTTCGGGTATCCTTTCGGTACATGTAACTTTTTTTCTTTTCCTCCTTATTGGTCAAGACAAATATGATATTTTCTTAAATTTGACTGAGCTATAAAATGATAGAAAAATCCCTAAAGGCACACGTGCCTTTCAGGATTTTTCTGTCATTTTATTTGTATTCTCATTCCTGGCCAATGTATCTGCCAGTAGCCTACAATTCTTCTTTCAATGGTTGACCCGGGATCAATGACAGATACAGGGGCGGGGGGAGGGGGGGCTGGGGACCCCCCCCCCCTTTTAGCTCGTATTTGTCTAGCATGCAGGGGCATAGCCAGGATTTTTATTCAATATGTACAATATATCTACTGGTAAGCTTCATTTATAGCGTCACCAGCAAGGCATGATTTTGAGGTGCTAGACCTAGGTACCCCACGGCTATGCCAATTATGACCTTTACTGAGTTAGGATCTACTTGGCATAGCCATGGGGTACCTCGGCCTAGATGGCTTACTTCTGAAGGCTTCCGAACGGTTATGTCGGTTATGACTATAAATATTGTGCCCAAAATGCGATATTATAGTGAAGGGTTCTGAAGAGTATATTTCAAATTCTCTAATTCTGTCTTGAACATATGACAGAATTTGCAATTTTGAAACATGTTGTTTAAGAAGGTAATTTGGCCGTTTAAAAAACCAAGATGATTTTCAACCCAGAAGCCAACAGAATGCTTCATTTGATCGCTCATGTCCAAAAAATTTCTGGACTCGCCCCCCCCCCCTCCCCCATCCCCCTACAAAGCTCATGCCTTCGGCACTCATGGCAGATGCCTTCGGAATCTGCTGGATCCTCCCCCCCCCCCCCACCTTTAAAAATTCCTGTATCCGCCACTGCCCGGGATCACGTTTGGCCGACGTGCGACCCAGGTGGACTTACCTACACTCTAAGAGTGACCCAAAAAGCTAAAACGGGGAAACATTTTTACAGTCTTGACGATGAAGACGCCAGACAAGCTCCCCCCCCCCCCCCCCTCCCTCCCGAATTGTGACAACACCCATCACTGTCACAAGCCGCGTTGAAAAAAAATACAAACACGTGTTTTCGACCAAGGCATCGCCAGAGCAGTTAGCAATGACTGATATTTACATGGGGGGGGGGGGGGGGGGCACCACAGGCGCGCTGTCTCTATTTTTTTACCAGAAACCTATCGAAGCACACTATCATTGATTCGTAAATACCACATATCATTACGGCACAATGTTTTCACCTTTTACTAAGAAGGTAACCCTTTCTATATCGTTGCGAAACTTCTAGTACGTGAATATGGACATTTTTTGACGGGCTTATACTAGTATTCAGCCGGCTCCAATATCTATACTATTTATACATAGTTCTATTGAAAAAAACCTTAAGAGTTCTGAACATTAACTGGCTGATTTCCTTGGTGCTGGTACTAGATTAAAAATTACCTCAGGGCCCATTTTGTCGTTTATTGTTTCTTAGAGCCCCCCCCCCCCCCCCCCCCCCCCCTTTAATAATGGGAGAAATTATCACACACCATGCCGCTTCAAGGCTCAGTTTGAGTCTAAGAGACGGCCTCGTTTCAGAAATTCCGGATCCGCCCCGAGAACACCCCCCCCCCCCCCTCCCCCATTATATCCTTTGTTATGTCATTGAGCATTTCAAGATAGTGGCCTACAATTTCCAATTTCCCAGAAGACTCTCAATGTTTTAAATTCACGAATAGTGTCTCTGGCCCTGTTTTTTTTAAATAATTACAAAGAGTACTTCGTGAAGAACCTCCCTCGAGTGGAATAAGAGATTATAATCAGAGCTTTAGCGAGTGTGGTACATCTCTAAATACACAAGAGCTGTCAGTTTGAAAATCGTAAACGCCGTGAGCATATATTTTATGCATGGATGATGAGAGACATTCGGTCAGCAGACTTTTAGAAATAATTAGGTTTTGTTTTTTATCTTTTACGAATTGGGACCCTACATGGTAAACGCTGACCCCCAAGGCTGTGGTCAGAGTTCACGACGTGGCGTCCTGGT
This sequence comes from Pictodentalium vernedei, assembly GCA_031216915.1. NCBI lineage: Eukaryota > Metazoa > Mollusca > Scaphopoda > Dentaliida > Dentaliidae > Pictodentalium > Pictodentalium vernedei. The sequence continues at coordinate 26,371 of JAUFNR010000325.1, read as the reverse complement.
TAAAATAATAAATATAAAATAAAACAAAACCTAATTATTCAACTATTCTCACTTAATACTTGTTCTACTTACTGAACATTACAGCAATACACGGATATGAAGTCACTTTTAGCTAATTATATCCAGGATGCCCATTTTAGATTAGTTCTACCCCAACACTGGCTACTGCATGCAAGCTATTCTACCAGTAAACAATGGCGAATACAAAGGGGGGGGGGGGGGGGGGGAATCGCCCCCCCCCCCCCCTTTAACCCGTGTTTGTCTAGTATACAGAGGGATAGCCAGGGTTATTATTTAATATGTAAAATATATCTACTGGCCGCCTTCATTTTTAGCGTCACCAGAACGGCATGATTTTGAGGTGTTACATGCCTCCTAGCCCTAGGTACCCCATCGCCATGCCAGTTATGATCCTTAGTCAGTCAGGATTTTAAATGGCATAGCCATGGGGTACCTATTCCTAGAGGGCCGACTGCTGAAGACTTCCAAACGCTGGCAGATCGCAATGTTCTCCTGGGGTTAAGTCGGTTATGACTGTAAATATTTTGTCCAAAATGTGATATTATAGTGAACGTTCGGTTCTAAAGAGCACATTTCAAATTCTCTAATTCTGTCTTGAACGTATGACAAAATTTGCAATTTCGAAACATGCTGTTTAAAAAGGTAATTTGGCTGCTCAAAGAACCAAGAGGATTGTTGCACTCCAGAAGCCACCAAAATGCTTCATTCGATCGCTCACTTCTAAAATTTTCTGGCGGAATCCCCCCCCCCCCCCTACAAAGCTCGTGTCTTCGGAAATCGCGGCAGATGCCTTTGGCATCTGCAGGATCCCCCCCCCCCCCCCCCCTTGAGAATTCGTGTATCCGCCACTGCCAGTAAAACGGGAAAGTTTACCATAGCAAACAAGCACAGCATCAGTTCCCGGGGCTCATGCAGCAATCACAACCTGAAGGGTCGGGATTGGAGATCCAATGGCGTGAGAATTTGACAATGTGGGCGGTGCTATGTCAACCATTGGCTGAGAGCTGTGTTGCAGAGTGATTACGCTGTAGTCTTTGAGATCAATCAATGCGAGGTGTACGACGTAATATGGGTTCTTGCAGCTCAATTACGGTTCTAATAGAGAATACCGTTTTACACAAATTAGATAGAAGGCACTCATCTCTCAACTTTCTGACTTTATGGGGCGGGGGATAGCTGATTTTCCATCTCAGAATTCGTTACAAGTGTGCGGTAGTATAGTGGAGTAGCCTAAAAAAAAAATAGTACCCCCATTCCCCCCGCCCACAAAACATCTCCACCCCCCCCCCACCCCGCCCCCAAAAGATAAGATCATACACAATGGAATCAAACACGGAACAGTTTCTCCAAAGGCTAGATAGAAGACGCGGCTTGGTCCCATCTTGCACAAGTTGTAGATCAGGGAGACGCTATTTCGAAGCATAATCTAAATGCTTCTAGTTTCAAATTTTCATTTTTTTCTGCTTCCAAGACTCAGGTCCCCCCATTCGAAGGAGCGTGACACGCTTGTTCGACTGGGAGTGGTTATAACCTGTATTTTGGGAACAAACAATGAAAATGTTTAATTCAACAAAAACGTTTTTCACCAGTGTCGTCTGCACAAAGAGATGGTTGTGGGGTTGATGAAAGCTATGATCTCGATAAAGGCCAATATTCCAAGTGATTTAACATTTACTATTCTTTGAGGTTCCCGTTTTAAGACTACCCCAAGCATTGGTTACTAGTTCCTATTCTACCAGCAAAGCGGGACTTTTGACTGTTAAACAATTCCGTAGTTTTTACGGCACATTTTGCTGGTCCGGGTCCCCTGCCCCCAGTACTTTTTACCGTAATTTTGAGGAAGCTTTTGTTACCTTTGGGACTTAAATTTTTGGATATGAAAATAAGTTCTTATAAATTTATTTTTATTGGAGAGTGCCTATATAGACACTCTATAAAATAATTTTTAATGAAATGAATTTATAGGAACAAAATACAGCTGACTTGTACCCGAACATGAACAATGAGCAAACATCAATTAGTTAATGGAGCAAATCACACAGGCGGCCCACTATAATTTAATTGCCAAGTCATTTTTTCAACTAAATTCTACATTATCATTTTTTACACCTTCAATGGAATTGCAGAAGGGTGTGAAGTGTCCCGAAAGGGGGTCCTTCAGAACTATTTTGAGGAGATGTGTATGTTTACATTTTATAATTTTAACAAAAGTTCGTGAAAATTACTGCAAAAAGTGATGGCAGTAGGAGGACCTCCGACCAGTAAAAAACTATGCAAAAACTATGAATTTTTAACAGTGAACAAGTACTACTCTTCCCATTCCCACATTTCCTACGGGGAGCGTGAGTTTATAAAAAAAAACAACTGTTTTGCTATGATTTTCAAAGTAAAGCAGCTTTGTAATGATTTAATACTTTTAAAAGTCAGTTGAACGTAGAAACGATTCATAATGGTAGACAGTGTCTGTCACTGTTAGTAAATGGGCTTCATAAAGTGAACTTGTATGAAAGGATTCTGGTACCAGCGGAAATGATATCTGGATTATCTAGGACCCTTTCCACATCTGAGGATTGAATTGTAAATACGCCCGTTGGTTTGAATAGGGTTTCACTCCCACGACAGGGTTCAAAGAACCTAGCCGTAAGAGGCACTTCACCTGTCACACATGCTGGTAGACCATGACAAGACGAACCACTGCGGACAATAATATATGAACCGACTTTATAGTCGCTACTTATGTCATCAGACTCCATACTTTCTGGTAATTTATTTGATTTCGGGGATTCACCAGACTTAGTGCCAGTGGGCTCAGAGGATTCATTCCCATCACAATTTTGCTGGGAAGAATCGGAATTTAAAATATCTAAAGTACTACTGGTACTGGCTGGCGGGGACAGCTGAGAAGACACGTGGAGCCGTTTTTTCATACTCTTTCTGGCCTTCATATACGTGTCCTTAAACTGACACAAATACGGCAAAAAAAGCCGAGCTGTTTCATGCCCCTGAATGACATCCCCAATGGCATTCAAAAATGTTGTGTCGGCATCAATATCCACATCCCCCGATTTTGTGGGTAAGCTCTCTTCCTTTGTATCATGATCATTAGCTTTTTTCAGAATATTATCATTTTTTTCAATGTCATCACCCTCTTCATCGGAGGAAAGCTGTTCGTCTCCATCATCATAATTCGAACAGATTTCCCCCCCCCCCCCCCCACAACAGTCTTTTAATTCTTGTCCCTCATCCTCAGGTGTTGGGGTCCCTTTGTTACTGGCTTTATTTATGACTCCCTCTGGTGGCGTTATTGTTTTAAGTAATCCCCTGATGTCGGGAGGGGGCAAGGCTTTCTGTATTTCTCTGCGAAATTTTTTTATTTCTTCCCCAACCAACGCGAACAGTTTGTCTGACACCTTATAATCTTCAGAACCATCAAGTTTATTGAGAATGAAATTTTCTTTTAAAGCTTCGCTGGTGTCAAAATTTAAATCTCCCCACGCTTTCTGTAAGAGTTTCATCATATCGTCGCGACTTGGTGATGGAAGTTTATTTGGATTTTCTCTCAATTGTTCAAGCATTAATTCGTTTTCAGAATCTCTATATAAAGTTTTTAGTCTGTGGTGAACGTGAGTGTCATTGATTTGCACATCTCCTGTTAGGTATCCTCCCAAAAATTAGACATCCCATAACTTAGACAGCTTAAAACAACAACATTCACACTTTAGTGTACAGCTAATCCCCTGCTTGTTACCCATTATTCTAATGGACTAATCTGTGAAATATGCACACAAAGTCTGATTTATGGAAAAATGTTTATTGCAATTTCAAATTCGATCATTATTCATTTCAATCACATAAAAATGCAAAATATAAAGCATTTCGAAATTAGGTAACAAACTAAGACAAGAACAAAAACACACAATGCTCAAACACATTACAGAAACATAAAAACACTAATCTATAGGCGATTTGTTGCCATCAGACAACAAGAAATTTACTTAAAATATAAACTTCAAAAGCATACACAAAATACAAACATAAAACAGATACATAAAAAACAAAATACACAAACATAATACAGATACATAAAAAAACAAAATACACAAACATAATACAGATACATAAAAAACACAAGATAATTTACAAAATACACAAACATAATACCGATACATAAAAAACACAAGCTATTTTACAATAGTTCACTCGTTTATCCCTTAACCCAACAAAATTGCCAAAACGGCCTGTATTATTTCCAATTTTGAAATTTACATAATATATATATATATATATATAAATATAAAATATAAACTGCCTCAAAAACATAGCTTATGACCCTCCACTGGACCGAGCTCATTGAGCTCGTTTCAATAAGAGGTCATCAGCTATGTTTTTAAGACAAAATGTTCAATTGCTAAGACATTTTCTTGCAAGTGTCATCTATTGTCCTCGTTGGTTAAAGGATTAAGCTAGTCTTAGAAGATGTCCTGCTGCATCTAGAAACTCTAGAGACGATTTTTGTCCTTCAACCATCATTTGCTTTAGACATTGAAGTCGGTTCTCAACTTCCCTGTAGACTCTTTTCCTGCTTGGTGGAGCTGCGCCAAAATTTATTTGTGCGAATTTTGCTCTATCAGCATTTTCAATTTTCTTTATAACTTCCACAAACCTGTAGATATTTGGGTGTCTGTGGGGCAATGTTCTGACAAAGTCTCCAACGGTGGTGCACCTTCCCTTGCAAGTAGAATGTATACATCTCCAGTGAGTGCAGCTCTGTCTTATTTTATTTCTGTTATATCTGTAGCCGTCCAAAAGTACCTGTGGCGTGCCCTTCTGTGACATTACAAACTCAACTTTCTTAACAGTAGCCATTTTCAGGATATGATTCCCAAGCAAAGTCTGGCATCTTATATAGAGCACTTTTTTGACTGCGTTTATAACATAACTGAGTTCACTGTAAACATGTTCTGTTTGATCTTGATTAGAAGATAAATAATAATAATGATAATAATTAACAACTTATTTGATGTTTTGTTTGTGTGAACAAGTTTTACTAACAAATAATAATCAATTCTTTGGTAATTCTCTTGTTTGGATAAACCTGTTTTCATTAATATAATATCAGTCTATTCCATTGTAATAGTGGGTGAACATAATTAACTACTTTTACTGAGTGTCTGAGTTATGGGATGTCTAAGTTATGGGATGTCTAAGTTTTGGGAGATAACCTCCTGTTATGCCACCCCCAATTATGACGAGGATATAACCCTTATTTAGGAGACTTTCTTTCACTTCTGGGGCGCAGTGAACAGAGTAATCATCGAGAATATAAATGCAGTAGTCTTTCTGAGTGAATGGATTGTTTCGATTTTTTAATTGGCTGATTGTTCCAAGCATAATGGGGAGTCTGTAGGAACCCTTTTCGGCCCACTGAATGTGTAGACCCATTGGGTTATCCAGCTTAACTCTCTGCCCCTTTCCCTTGAATACAAACTCTGGCTTTGGAAAGGGATTTTTCTCGTCAGACGATACCTGTGTGAAAACCGTTGACCTTTCCCTGGAAAGCATATAATTTTCTTTCACGTATGTGGGTTGACCTTTTAGAGTCAGGGTTTGCTGTCCGGCTGACTCATTACTATGTAATGGCATTTGGTCTCCATTAATTATTACAGGGTCTTTCCCATACTTTGTCAAGAAATAATATCGGACTCGGATGATGTTTTTCAGGAATTCTATCAGTCTATGGATACGTTTTTCCTGAGAAATGGCAAAATGTTTATTTGGTTTTCTTAGTGAAACACCATATTCTATCATCCATTGTTTTATCCATTTTTTTTGAGAATTGTAATTGGTCTTTTTCTTCAATTCCTTCCGACTGGGTGCTTAGCCAGTTCTCGTAAAGTTCCTTGGCCTTTGCGCGAAATATTTTTACAGGCAGCGTTCCTTTTAGTGTACCCCGTACATCAATAAACCAATCAAAAAGGGCTTGCCGTATGGGCTCTGCCTGACGCTTTCTACCTCCCCCACTTTCCCGAAATTTCTTGCTTTTTTCTGGGGGGGTCGTCCATCAAATCCTCCCCTTGCCTTTTCAACAGTTTCTCGTGTGCCCTACGCGATACTTGAACTGCCTTCAATAGTGTTGGATCATCATGTTTAACAGAGTTCAATGACGGAAAAGTTTCTCTAACAGCCTTAGAAAGATACCCCTCCTTTGGCTGGGGTACGACAAACTTCTTCTTTTTAGCATTCCACACTTTTTCTCTTGGGGTACTTTCAGTGCTTTCTTTTCTATATTTTTCGGCCAAAATTGCCAGTTTTTGTTTCTGTTCCAATGAGTATTTTTCTTGTTTGTTTTTCGAAAACTCCGCCATTTTGACTTCGCGCATGTACTTTTGAGAGCGTTGTGTGCTGCTAAATTCGGAAGGCAGAGAAATAGCGTGAAGAAGCGAGGCTCACGATAAAGTGCTAAAATGGCATGGGAAACTACTGGAGGGGGGGGGGGGGGGGGGGCGAGGCGGTGTTGAGGGAGAGCTAGAGGGTGAATGAAAAATCTTGACACACGCTTACAGTTGGATGATTTATTTATTGCACTCAACAAAATCATAGCACTGATGTTTAATAAAAACACTTATCCTAAACGGTAAACCTCAACTCTAACCCAAATGCAGCCCCCAACTATGACATCGCTGAGACAGAGAATGTGGTTCTACCCAAAACACATCGGATACGCCAGTCCCAGGAAATTCGAAAATGGAAAACCCACTCCAATAATAATAACGCTTTGATCAGTTGCTGATTTGCCGCGGTTCTCTGAAGAACTGATTAACTACACTGTAAAAACAACGTTTATATCCTAAACATAAAACTAAACACATTTTTGTCCCATTTTTTTTACGCCCAAACACGTCTAAGTGTTTAGAATAAAGGCGTTTAGAGCCTAAATGTTTAGATAATTTTGTTTAGATCCTAAACATAAAGCTAAACACTTTTTTGTCCCAGTTTTTTATACGCCTAAACACAATTGTAAGCGTTTAGAAAAATGATGTTTAGAGCCTAAACATTTTTGTCTAAGCTTTTTAAACGCCTAAACAGATGCTAAACATGTTTTGGGTCTAAATGTGTATCATGATATACCCTGCATGGCCTGCTGTTGAGGTTTATATTAAAACATGTTTAGAAACTAAATATTTAACATCACTGTATAATATGGAAGGGCTATGAGTAATATGGAAGGGTTTATATCCTCAAGGCTCTCGAAGTCTAAACTTTACAAGTTTAGACGATTGTTTATGATTGTTCAACGTAACAAGAGGCCTCATGAGCCTAAAGCGCTCACCTAATCAAAAGCAACCACATGTATCGATACCACACATCACATTATTTGCAGCCCTGGCCATATCCTGACAAAGAATAAAATCAGACTGTGGCTTTTCCTCATCACTCCTCCCTTTCCTATAACACTGATTCCAATTTTTGGGTAAGATAAAGACAAAACAAAACACTCTATTAACTTTATCAATATATTTTAACATTTCCAAAAACTGCAACAGTAATGAAGAACATTTATATATGCAGAAACACAGTTTTAGTATTGATTAACCCTTTACCCAACATATCACCCAAAACTTCCCAGAAAATTAGCCCTAGTAAGGCTTAAGCAAACTTGATATATCTTACTTATTTTGCAATAAAACTATACCAATATGGATATCACTGAACGAGCCAGTTCTAGTGATATCCATATTTGTATGGTTTTGTTCACAGTTTGTGATCAAATTTCCTCAGAATCGTGACATTTAGAATATTTTTCGAAAAAGTTGGGTAAAGGGTTAAATACAAGCCTACAAATTAGCCTTTAGTGAAGGACATTGTCCTACACAAATATGCTGAATGTCCTAAGGCAAAGTGTTGGAACAGGCCATCGTGTCCAAAGCTGAGATACAGTATATGTTGGTCATTCATGATCACATATTTCAAGTATAAAACAAGGCTGAAATAAATATCTCCTTTGGCAACAGTCAGTGTAGGGAGCCAATGTTGTTTGTTAACCCTTTACCCAACGTAACGGCCAAAACCGGCCAGCGCTATTCTCAAAAATCGTCAATTAATTTTCAAAATATTTTCATTTTTTGTCTCAAAAACATAGGTTATGACCCCTCGTTGGAACGAGGGGTCATAACCTATGTTTTTGAGACAAAAAATGAAAAAATTTAGTTATTCAAGAATTTTTTTTGCAAGTGTCGTCTGCTTTTCGTGTTAGGTAAAGGGTTAACCATTTTATTAGTTTTCATATACTTTTAATGCCAGAGTATCTTGGAAACTCTACATTGCCTATATAAGACTCGGAATTATCTGCACAAAAGCATTTGTACTGGTCATGATTGCAGACACACAGAAAAACATTATTTGTAGGCTTGCTTATATATATCGCATGTTAACCCTTTAAACAAAACATCTTTTTAAAAAATCGCAACATCGATGCCGTAGCAGCGACGGGTAGTGCAATGTCACAAAATTCTAAAGTTCATCAAGGGCCATAACTCTGAGAAAAATATTTGGGACAACACATGCATTGAACACTGGCTAGACATCAATAAGATACAGTCATGTGCCAAATATAAAGTTATTCCATCAAGTATTTCAAAAGTTATTGAGTTTTGAAACTTGTTGGTCACAGACAGACAGACCAACCGACATTGCCACTTATAGAGCTATTAGTTTCAACTAAAAATCACTATAGTTTAGTGGCGATCCTGTAACTATTTTTCAAGGGTGGTGTCCTATTCTTTCCCCCGACCCCTGTACACCATTTCTCTGCTATGCAAGTGCATAAAAATCCCACAGAATTATCGTTGGTTGAAGTCACGTGTACCATCAACATGCTCTAGAACCTTAGCATGACATGTCACTGTGCCACATATGGGCAATGGGGATGAAGTGCCTCGAAACACAACTTATGTTGTCCCGGACGGGTTTCAAACCCATATCTTCAGGAATCTTCAGATTATGAATAAGATTCGGTTCAGTCTCCAAGCAATAGATCTAAACAGAAAATATGACATTAATGAACACTGACAGTTTGGGTTAATTACATAATAGTTCAAGTGGCACTCATATTTTTATGGTTTAATTAATCCTTTACCCAACATAGGAAGCAGACGACATTTGCAAAATTAATTCTATAATAACTAAACATTTTCAGTTTTTGTCTCAAAAACATAGTTTATGACCCCTTGTTGGAGCTCAAAGAACTTGTTTCAATGAGGAGGTCATGAGCTATGTATCCAAGACGAAAGCGAAAACTATGATAAAATTTGAACTAAGATTTTTGTATATAGCATTGGACGGGTTTATCTTATGTTCGATAAAGGGTTGACTCGAAATTTTTAAAATTATACAGAAATATTAAATTTTTGTGAACATTTTCATGTAATCTTTGTGTGAAGGGCTATGTGAAGCAACAAGGAAAGTACTTCAACTAAGTTATATAAAGAACAAAAATGACGCATTAATCATAATTTTAAAATGACTTGAATTATTTTCACAAACATTTGTGTATATCAAGACCATTTTCATATAATTTTAGGTTCGGTTTGAAATATATCGTTCGAGACATTATCTCCCCTCAAAACTATAGGGACTTGCAAAACTTTCTGATCCCATTCAACTCACAAATATTCATCAGATTGGACTGCACTTGAAATCGTACATACTGATTGAACTCACAAATATTCATCAGATTGGACTGTACTTGAAATCGTACATACTGATTGAACTCACAAATATTCATCAGATTGGACTGCACTTGAAATCGTACATACTGATTGAACTCACAAATATTCATCAGATTGGACTGCACTTGAAATCGTACATACTGATTGAACTCACAAATATTCATCAGATTGGACTGCACTTGAAATCGTACATACTGATTGAACTCACAAATATTCATCAGATTGGACTGCACTTGAAATCGTACATACTGATTGAACTCACAAATATTCATCAGATTGGACTGCACTTGAAATCGTACATACTGATTGACCGCTTGTTTACCCTTTCTCTGTATCAATTGTAATGGTGGCAGTAGGAATATTTTGAAAGACAACTCAATTTTCACTTCGAATCTTCGGTGGTGTTTAATACGACCTTCAACATCTATGGTCATACCAAAACATAATAGGTCACATGCCCAAAATAAGGCTGCGGGTCTTGGCTTGACATTGACATAACTTAATTCAGACCCAGCCAAGACGTAGCCAACGTATCACAGGAGCACAATATACACAGCCTCTTACACCCAAACCATTTATAGTAAATATGCAAATTTTATAAGTCAAACAAAGGTGAATAACTCCTGAAATAATATTCAAACACACCTGGTTCACAATACCGTTGAAGCCATTATCAAGCAAATATTGGAAGTTTCTGAGTCAAAAAAGGGGAATCACTCTGATATTATTAAACGATCCATCCTGGGTCACAAACCCATCCAATGTATTATCGTCAGTAACGTGTATGTAAAACCTGGAAAGAAAATCTTGGTTTTCTTTAAAATGGTCGGACAAGCAAATATTAGAATTTTCCAAGTCAAAGAAGGGGATTTTTCCAAGCCAAAGAAGGGGAATAACTCTTGGCAATAAACGAACAAACCTGGTTCACAAACTCATCCAAGGTATTATTGTCAGAAATGTGTATATAAAATTTTGAAAAAAATATGTTGAACGTTTTTCTATAAAATGGTCGGACAAGCAAATAGTTGAATTTTCCATGTCAAAAAAGGGGAATAACTCTGGAAATAATAAACAAACAATCCTGGTTCACAATCCCATCCACGGGATTATCGTCAGAAATGTGTATTATAAAATCTGGAAAAAAAAATCTTGAATGGCACATGTATACTTTATATGCACTGATGTTACTTAAACAGTTTTTATAAAACCTTTACCCAACGTAAGGGCTTATGTGCGCAATGTGCCATAAACAAAATTCTCCCTTCAGATTTCATTATATTTTAAGTATTTTGCCTCAAAACCTAGCTTATAACCCCTCATTGGAACAAACTCACCGAGCTTGTTCAATTTGGGGCTATGACTTATTTTGCTGTAAGCATCTTCAGATGACATGCATTTAAATAGGTTTGGTGTTTATGACACTTTAACATCTGAGGTCATAATGTGTCGTACATTGTTATGGGTTGGGAACGCTGGAGAGAAACCACCTATCAGCGGTGAGTCACTGCCGAACTATGCAATTTACTGGCATTGGTTGAAGGCATGCAGACCTTCAACATACCATATGCCTTAGAAGCGAGCCGCCACGCAGGATATGTGGATGACTTGCTTTGCCAAGAACCCAACTTGTTGCCCAAGCTGAAATTTGAACCAGTGATCTTACATACCAACCGGCAAGAAACTTCATCCCCACTGCCCACATAGGGGCATGATGTTACCATCTGCTAAGGCATACCCCACAATGGTACACATGCCTTCAACCAGTGCTAATCCTAGTGGGATTATCAAGTTAGAGTGGTGGTGACTCATTGCTGCTAGGTGGTTCTCTCTGGCTTCTTCCACCCGTATCACTGTTAAGATGTTGAAGTTTCTAACAAAAATAAAGCAATTTAATATTAATTAACATGGAGTAATAATTTTTAACGTTAATGGTTCAACTTTAAAACACGGCTAAATGCAAATTCTATATGAAGTCTGCTATCACTCAACCAGTTCTGAAAACTGTTTGAAAAATTTCATAAAGGCTGCACCCATGTGAAATGGTGCATCATCCTTAATAAGTGTTTTCTGGAGAAAACCCAAAAGCTGATAACATATGGGATATGAGAGATCGAACACATAGTAGGACATGATTAACAGCTCAAATGCCCTCCTAACGTCTGTCCCAGATTCTACACTGCACTTATCACCAACGATGTATGTATTGTTGATTGAACCAGTTTCGTTGGATACCACTATAAGCCTGGGTGGAGACCTTGGCTTGGACTTCAGGTCAACATCTTTTATCTGAAAAAGTGAAAAATAATATATGGTGAATAAAAAACCGTTCGAATCTCTGAATAACAGAACGTTTTCAACACAGAGCATTTGAAAAAAAAAAGTACAACGTGGACATGAAAATAAAACTTGGATATGAAAACTAAGAGACTCTGAGTTAATGACACAGCCAGTCAACATCAACATAAAAATTACATGGCCAATGCAAAATTCGCAAGGCATATTCCTGCCCTCCAAAATTTAACAAAAATGAACAAAATCTGAAATGTATTTGAAAGATTCTGGTGAATACTTATTACACTGAAATTTTAAACAAAATGGCTGCTGGCAGACATCTTGGTTTTCTTACTGACACCCATAAAACAATGATAACAAACATATATGTAAAGTTTTGTAATGATCGACACATAAATGTGATCTGTCGCCTGTGCTGTGTTGACAGACAAACGGACGACAAGCCAAAAAATTGTTGAGGTGAGAATGAGGCAGGCGCGAGCAAATGATCACCTCTAGTATGGAGAGGTCTGCTGCATATCAGTCATCCAAAAGCTTCCCACCCGGGGGATGGTACACTGACAACACCATCTTGGCAAATGGTACGAACAGTGTTCAAAAACTCAGTACTAAACCGTGTTTACTAAACACCCCATCTAGCAGCAGGACTCCCAACCTAGAACGTCTGGAGTGAAGGAAAAGTGCATCCAGCGGCATTCCAGCCATCACTCTCTTTTTGAGTGGCATTTTTTTATTTTATTTTTTCAAAAACTTGTCTGGATAAGGGTTAACATTAAATTGATGTAAATAATAGGGTTTTTTTTAAGTAATAGCACAACAATAGTAGCCTACTCTTCTATATAGCAAAACAGGGAAGATGAAAAGTAAATTTTTTTATTAAATATCTCTAAAATTGAAAAAAAAATATCTGGATGAAGACTACTAGTAATGTTCATCAAATTTGCTTAGAAGAACTTTTGTGATATATAATTACTTGTTTCCAAACCATCATTCTAAAAATCTAAACCAAACTTCACTAAATTTGTAACATCTTAGATTTTGGACCATGCTCAAAACCACTCATTCACATAAGACTATTAAGATAAACATATGTTTGGAGTATCATGAACATCTGTTGATAAATATAGCCTGCCTGTATCAACATTCAAATGTAACATGCAGAAGTATACATCAAAATCTTAAGTTCATCTAATCTGCATAATTTATGAATGAGAAAAAACGTGTAATAAGGCCATTAAAAAAAAATATCTGTGTTCTCAGGGAATTATCAAAAATGAAAGTGACGCGGGCGGGCGGCTTTTATTTTTTTATTTTATTTCAAAAACTGAAAAACAAAGACCAAAATTATAATATTTTGCCAATCGGGGAACGTAAAAAAAACCTGCCATTTTTGTTACGCTTCAACAAACTCCGGATCATTTTTATTAATGTTGTATGCCTCAAAAACGGGCGTAATTTTGCAAACTCCCTGATAAACTTGACAAGGCATTATAAATACGTACCCAGAGAATAAATAAACACTAAAAATTCACATTTTGTTGGTGTTATTTCGTTTACAACAAACGGAAGTGGAGCTAAGTGGGTTTTCAGAACGGTGGTACTAAAAAGAACCCGGTGTTGCTCAAATTTGTCCGGATAAAATTTTTTGATGCGGTACGTTTTAAGTGATGTGGGCGGTCCCTGAGAACCCAGACTATTTTTTTTAATGGCCTAAGTTATGAATATCATCATGCTTCTTAAATTTTATAGTTGATGGAATGCAAAAAGTTAACAAAGTTAAGGATGTTAAGAGTCAAATTGACCTTGATCTTTGGTGGATAGCGGTGAAAAACGATAGGGTTGTCCCTATCATCATACCCAAGCTACATATGAAGTTTAAGATCCGTCCAGTGCAACTCTAGCCAACTGATGGAATGCAAAATAAAGTTTAAAATTTTTAAAGGTCAAAGTGACCTTGACCTTTGGTGTATAACGGTGAAAAACAATAGGGTTCTCCGTCATCATACCCAAGCTATATATGAAATTTGATTTAGATCCACCCAACAGAACTCTAGCTAATTGACAGAATACAAAACAAGAGGCCCCAGGGGGGCCTTAGGCGCTCACCTTGATGTGTGGTATGGAAGGGTTTAAATATGGGATTGTTTTGAGAAAGAATTTAACTTTTTCTCTATTGTCTGAATTTCGTTTATTCATCTCAGTTGGTTCTATGGAAGTGAAGTCTCAGTGCCATGCAGTTTAGAACATTGGAGCTTTTGAAATTTGTTCTACTTTTTCTATAGCGGTTCCCAAGGTGCAGCTGAGAAAATATATACAAATGTGGATCTCTACCCACTAAGGATACTGCATACCTCACATCAAAAGATTCTGAATGGTGGATCAGCTGGAAAAGATTTTTAAAGATTATCCCTCATATTGCACTAAGCTAGAATCTGGGCTCCATCAGGAAACCCAAATATGAACCCAGAGACTTGGTTTGAACAATTTGAATCTGCACCCCCTAAGAATGCTGCATACCAAATATCAAAAGATTTTAGCTGGTGGATCTAAAGAAGATTTTTCAAGACTACCCCTAATATTGCACTAAGTAAGAAGTTGGGCTCCCTCAGGGAGCCTAAATATGAACAGAGGGACTTGGTTTGAACAAACTTGCTTCTCCACCTCCAAGTATGCTGCATACTAAATATCAAAAGATTCTGGCTAGTGGATCTGAAGAAGAGTTTTAAAGATTACACCTCATATTGCACTAAGTAAGAAAACGGGCTCCCATAGGGAGCCCAAATATGAACACAGGGACTTGGGTTGAAAACTAGAATACCATACTCCTAAGAATGCTACATACAAAATATCAAACACTTCTGACAGCTGGATCTGAAGAAGAAGATTTTTAACGAATATGCCAATATTGCACTAATTTAAATTTTTGGGCTCCCATAGAAAGCCCAAATATGGACCAAGACTTCATGTTAAACAACCTTCTAAAGATGTCTCACTGGTGAGGAGCTAGAGCTCATCAAGATACAATTGAATGCATACCAAATTTGGTTTCATTCCACTGAGTAGTTCAAAAGTTATGGTTATAAAACTTGTTGTGGACAGACCGACCGATCGGCATTACCAGTTATCGAGCTGCTTGTCGCAGCTAAAAAGTGAGCAGGAGTACACAGAGCATACACCCCCCACCCAATTGTAAGTCAAATCAGGGCATAACTCAGATACTATCTACCAAGAGTATTTCATAATCGAACTTGCCCTGTAGTTTAATATTTCTGACGAACATGGCAAGTTTGGTCAGGATTGGTTACCCCCAACTGAAGTTATTGTGCGGAAATGAAAAATTGAATGATTTTCTAAGTCAAAAAATTTCTAAGTCAAAAAGGGGCAAAATTCATCATCTGTCACCCATATTCAAACTTGACCTGTGTTTTGGTATGACTGAAGCATGTGCCAAGTTTGGTCGGGATCGGTTACTCCCAACTGAATTTATCGCTAGGAAACGAAGAATTTACTGATTTTGCAAGTCAAAAAAAGGTCATAAGTGAGGCAAAATTCACCATTCGTGACCTGTATTTGGAAGTTATAATCCAGAAACTGGATAAACGGGGGTGAATGGATGGATAGACAAACCCATTACTATATACCCCCACCCCCTCCCCCACCCCCCTTTTTGGGGTGGGTGGAGGAATAATTATTTACAAAATGGGCGCCTGGGCCCATCTTGAATTTCGGGGCGAACCCAAAAACAATCATACTCACAAGACGATAAAAAACATACCTTAGAAGCTTAAAAAAAATCAGTTCATAAATACGGCCTGTAGTCCGAGCTAAGAATCGTTTACACTAAGTTTAAAGTACAGTATACTTACATCCATTTCCGTTATCAGCCCTGCTTCTTGGCGGTTCTTTGACTGATACTTAATCTTTGCTTCAACTTTTTTCAAGACCTCAAGTATTTCTTTATTTTCTGATATATTGTTATCATCTTCCTGAAATTACGAAAATGCTACATATTTTAATCTCACTGCATCATGAGCTTGCATGCTCCCATCAACATACATAAATACTAACCTGCACAAATTTTTACAGCAATTTTTTTATTTTGCTATATCTGAAAAAAAAAAACAAGAGGCTGCACCAGAGGTTAACCAAGGGTTCCCACTCCTAGGGCACAATGAAACTCTAGAAGTTTTCAAGGAGTATTACAGAAAATTCAATGAGGACTGACACATATGCTAAATGAAAATATACCGAACATTCCTCTGCCATTGCTGAAGACTGAACAAAATCACCGAGATATGAATGTTATTGGAATCAGCTAAGCAGGCTAATTTCAATGACATCTTTATCTATATGCATATGGTTTAAATTTGTGACAACATACCCTAGCAGTTAATAATTAGTTAAGTGCAAGTGCAATGGTACAGTGTAACTGTGAAGATGGGGGGGGGGGGGGGGGGGGGGGGGGGGGGGAGGAGGGGTTGGGACCTGTGTGCGACAATACTGTATGCACCATCGCCGATTTCTGGTTTCACTGCTAGGGCACCAAAAGGATAAATCAGGGTTAGAGCGGTTGTTGGGTAAGTGCTAGTGTTCATCAACCCTAACCTAACAGACACCTTAGCTAAATTAGATCCTACTTGAATTGGGAGGAAACAATGCACATGTTTATACTGCTTATGTAGAGGCCTACACTCATGTACATGTCCCAGGCCGAAGCCAGTCAGGCATAATTCGATACATAGCACAGCATGCCAAACTATTATACAAAGCTAACTCGATACATGTACATGTAAGTGTATTCAACCCATTAGATGCTTAAGATTTTCCTCCAATTTTAGACGGTAAAGCTGACAACAATTTAAAGGTTTAAAGTTATTAAGATGTAAACAAATAATTGAAATCTTTCTAATACTTTTATATGTATGTATGCATAAGTTTCCAGTTATTGTTAATCTGTGTTTACTGTTGGGTTTTATCAATATGGTCGGAAATCTGATAGCTTCTGTCAGAAATCCAAGAGCTTCTGTTCGATATTGTAATATCACAGACTGAGGTCAGTAAGCAAAATTTGAATGTATAGATACCTTAAATGGGACTTGACCCTTTCACTAATAATCACTACTGGTGGCGACTCTAATGTAGGTGCCATACTTTATATTACATCAATTGTGGCTCACATCCCAATAAACGAAGGTAAAGTTGAGAAAAGAGCACTCAGTGTAGGGATGAGCCAATCAATTGGTTAAACATCAGCAATTGGGCGAAAACGACATTGGCTAAACCATTGCCGAAAATATGGGATTTGCCGATTGTGCGATACCATTTTGCTTCCGTTTGTAACATTCTTTTTATGATGGATTATTTTGTTTAAATTACCAGTTAGATTTAAGGTGTAACATGTTATTGTGGAATCGCTGTATTGTGTCTTAAAACTGTTTGTGGGCAAAATTCCAAGTCGATAAAGGGCAATAACTCAGTAGAAAATAGACCGAACAGGCCAATTTTCGAACTTGATCGTGATATCAACAGAACAAATAGGCATACCGAAATTGCAGCTTAGGCCATTAAAAAAAATACCTTGTTTCTCTGGCCCCGCCCGCGTCCCTCTTTGGGGGGGGGCCGCATGTCACATTCTTTTTCAACCCGGACTTTTTTTGCCCGGGTAAAATTTTCGGTGTAAATTTTGTGGCACCTTTAAAAGGTGATCATTTTAGAAGCACCGGTATAAAACAACCGGATGCAGTTAAAAATTCAATCTTTTCACGATGTTTGTGTCGGTATCGATAACTTACGGCATGAAATTGATGATGGGATATAGTATCTATGGCGTTACCATTCCCAGGTGAGTCATTAATTGATTTTTATCAAATAAAGACCAACCAATCACCTGAATTTGGGGGAAATACCTGATATTCCTACCAATTTCTTGTAAGATGTTGATCCCGAGTATTTTGTATCAACGTCACCCGATGCACCCTTCCAACGTGTATTTCCTCGGGCATTTCCCCTCCCTGGAACTGATACATGCCACCATAAATTTTTTTCAAGGTCAAAAAAAAAAAAAAAGCCTGCCACCCGCATCATATTTTTAAGGCAAAAATGCCTGAGAAACAAGATATTTTATTTCAATGGCCTTATCTACCAAACATACTGATTTAGACAGTGGTGTGCTAATTTGATATTATTTCCAATTTATTTGTCATTGATATTAAATTAACTTACCACATTGACTTGAAGAAGATTATCTAGTTTTGTTAACTGGTAGAGTGCTAAATTATTTTTGGCCATCAAATCTTGTACACATGTCTTTGCCTTGTTACAATTTATAGGAGAGTGCCTTTGGGCACTCTCCTATAAATTGTAACAAGGCAAACCCTTACAGACTAAATAATATCACTTCAAAGATAACACAAAGCACATCCACTGAATATGAGCATTCAAGTTGGGGTATCTGCAGTTCAGAATAAAGCCCAAATATGGGCTTCCAGCACCTACCAGTTAATATATCAATCCATCTTTCTGCCAAAATCTCCTTCGTTAGATCTGGCCTCATGATGTAGAATTCTCTTTCAATCTAAAATTAAAATTTATGATTTTAAAATATACAAGGTACTACAGTTTAACACTTAAACTCTACATGTTACAAATTTTATTTTAGCTACTTTCTTCGTTTTCTAATCTTATCAATGTTCAGGCAAAAAAGTGATAGTCTTGGTTCTTGGGCACTTCCTTTTTATATTTTTTTATACTTTTTTCTGAGTAAAACTCTACTAATAAAAGTGAGAACCTGCTACAAATTAATTTTTTACATCAAGAAACAATTATTTGGATTGCCATACAGTGTTTTCTCATATTGTACTATAAGTTTGACTTTGATTGAGTGTTTCTTTATAAATTAACAAAGCATTTTTTCGGTCACATAATGGATTTACTTGAAATCCTTCAAAGAAACTTTTTATTTTGGAAAAAATTTTCAATGAGGGAATGTAACATGCGTGAGAACGAAACTTATTTTTTTTAAATTTAGACTTACATAATTCTCTAATGCTACCATTCTACAGAAAACTAAGGATTACAATTTTGGTCATCACTGAGCAAAAGTATGATCTTCCAATCCTACCTACAACTTGGGAAAAAAATGGAACTACCACTAAGGCGTATCAAACTGAAGTTACAGACGTGACCCACTTTCAGGATTTTAAGCTCTACCCACTTCTTGGCAGCAATTCTGGATACTAATATGCTTTAACCCTTTACCCAGCGAATCGCCCGTATCCGCCCGCGTAATATGCAAATTCAGCAGTTGAAAAAATATTATTTTTCAAAAAATTTCAACAAAACCATATCATGTGACCCCTCGTTGGAACGAGCTCGTCGAGCTCGTTCCAACGAGGGGTCACATGATATGGTTTTGTTGAAATTTTTTGAAAAATTCGAAAAAATGAAATTTAAAATAATAAATTTTGATATCGTCTGCGTTGGGTAAAGGGTTAATATAGTACTCCAGTGTTCCAAATAATCACACCAGTATGATTATAAATTTTTCAAATTTTTTCCACCCCACATGATCCTTATTTGGGCCAGTACTTTTCTTCACCACGTGACAGCACTTAAGTGAATTTTTTTCAGTTATGTCCATTGATTGGTTTAATCATTCTATTCAGCGAAAGTTAAGTTTTCTAATGATCTTAAAATGATTTATTGAGACTATATTCAGTTTCCTGACTGGAAATGAGCAAATATTACACATCTTCAATTTAAATTTTCCACACCCTACCATTATTTATTTTTGGAAAATGTCCACCCCATACTATTAATTCAACTCCTTCTATTATTTGGAACACTAGAGTAGCATTTTGACATCACACGATCACTATTAATGCAAATCCAGTACAGGTGACGCAACATGGATGGTCTTATGTCAATACGCTATGTAACACGAGTGAGTCCAATATAGCTCACAGTCAAGGGTATAAAATCCCATCCCCTGAACTCAATCCAAGTTGATTTTGCATATTTAAATTTTGTGTTTCTAATGACACATTCTCTTAACCGGTGCACACTGTCAGATCTAGTCACTCTGTGAAGCAATCCTATCTATGGTTACCTCCCCAGGAGTTGTCAAAGGTTAACCCTTTACCCAACGCCAGTAGAACACGACACTCGTAAAAAAAATTCTCGTATAACTAAAAAATTTAATTTTTTGCTTCCAAAACATAGGTTATGACCCCCTCATTGAAACGAGCGCGACACACTCATTCGAAAGAGGGGTCATAACCTATGTTTTGGAAGCAAAAAATGAAAACATGAAAAAAAATTATTGACGATTTTCGTATATAGTGCTGGCCAGTTTTGGCCGTTACGTTAAATAAGGGGTTAAACAATTTATATTTTGATTGGCAGAGCTCCATGACCTCTCCCAATCAAAATACAAATTGTTTTTAAAACCTATGACAATATAAAGAGAAATAAGTTAAGATGAGGAAATCTGAGATTATAACATCAAAGTGAAGGGGGTTAATTTATACATCTCTATACCCTACAATCAATATTCAATTTGTGGATAATTAATATGGGAACATTTTTATTTTCAGATGCTCTTTCGTGGCCTCTGAGGGCATTCTGGTTACATTTTTTTTTGTAGAAAGTGTGGTATAATGAGAGGTGAAAAACATATCTGTTATGACAGACATCATTGTAAGCAAAATAATTGGTTTTACGGTGATGTTAGAACTTACAAAAATAGCGAACTTCAAAATGGCATATTTCTCCAGAATAACCAAAATGTTTCCATCTTCACAACTTTCAATAAACCGTCTTCTCAATTGGTAAGAAGATCTTTGTGCCTTGAACAGCATGGGGCGATCTTGCTCTTTTTGGGGTTTCTTCAATTCCATTTTAAATATGTCTATGGCAGCCTCATCGCTCATGACCAAGGTTTCACCTAACAAAAAGAAAGGGAGAATGTAATGTTACACAGCACCACTACCAAACCACAGGGATCTGGAAACTTAAATTTCTTAAGTTAGAGTAGATTTCTTAATAATAGGAGAAAGGGTAACTCACTAATGGCAAAAGTAAAAAACTTCAACCGAGTGTCAGCATACTTGAAACAAGAAACTGGACCTGAGGTTGGTAGGTTACACCCCAACCCCCACGATGGCCAAATCGAAGGATGTGGGCATCATGTGGTCGATTCAAGAGACAAAACAAAAATCTCAAAAAAGATGGAAAAGGGGGAATAACTCTGGATGGAGCCAGCAGCGCAACTTTATATGAATATTGTGGTAACATCAAACTAAACATGAATATAAAATTTTAATGCTATAATAGGAGTTATGACCTTAACAAACAAAGTGTCTATTTACAAAGACAGAAAATGGAGAATAACCCATAGAAGATATGAGTGGGCTGCGTAACTTCATGCCCTTTAATATATGCTTAAAGTTACACTGCCCACTTAATTCTTCTATGAGTTATTCCCCCTTTTCTGACACTTAACATGCTAATAAATTTTCCGGACATAGGATCAATAATGGTCGAGTTATGGCACAAGTGGATAAAAATTATCCATTTCGACAAAGTTCAATGACCAGAACTCTTGACTTGGAAGTGCAGTGAAAGCAATTTGATATGCCTTATAAAGGTCTCATCAAACCTGGGCTGTATCCAGGTATAATTTGGAGACACCGGTTATAATCAAAGACGGCGATCGTGGGTCGTGGGCTCTGATGGGCCGACCATGGTTCGGCCGGACAGAGAAAATTTACGAGGACACAAATGGGTACCTCGATGACGATTTCACCCTGTCTGTAGCTTCGTGCTTTAAAAATTTTCTATAAGAACAATATTTTTGTGTGTCTTGTGGATCTATTGGTTTATATTTTGTTAGGAAATCGTCACCTAACGTCGACAGGTATACAGAATTTGGTTGCCCATACCGGTATACCGGTACCAAAAACAATTTTAACTGCCTTCATCAAATTCTGGTCTTGTTTCATGAATTGGCAAGTTCTCATTCCATTAAATGATAATATAATTTAATAAAATGCACAACAACAGCATGCGATTGGTTGAAAGTATGCCGTGTGACATTAGTCAAATTTGAATAAACCGAATGACGTCACGAAATGTCGTTACTCTACTAAATTTTTGTTGAAATACACAGCTTCTGACAATTTTCTCCTCACTTGGGATTAAAATAAGAAATAACTGTTGTTTTCTTTCAATTTATGCGATATAAACCGAAAATTTTCAGCACAAGCTCTTCATAACTCGCTACGGTTGTGCTGAACATTTTCAGTTTATATCCCATGAACCGAAAAAAAACAAGGGTTATTTCTTAAATAAATCAAAATCATATTTTCTTATCATTTATAGAAAGCTCTCTGGAAGAGAGCCTTTCAATATACAATATACAAGAAGAGATGATTTTGATCAGATTCTTATGTGCAGTTAACATGTTGTGTGTGCATACACATGCTACAAAATTCCAATTCTACCCAATAATGTACATGTTCTGCTGCTTCATACACCCACGCAAAAGAACATTATTGTTTTGTCACAGTAAGGGTATGCATTGCTATTAGTATTGGGTCATAATCCCTGTTACAGGTACCAAGTTTAGTATGACAGGCACCAAAAAAATAACTATTTGCAGGTTTGGTTTGGTGATAAGTTGAGCTCCACCTGACAAAATCTTATAGTCAGGGGAGCTAAAAAAAAAAACTCAAAAAACAGCAGACGATCGAGTGTGTATTGCATCGAAGCATATCGGTTAAATTTTTGCTACACTGTGACACATTTCAGCATTATTTACCTTCTGGTACATCCATATCAAGTAGCTGACGTGGCTTCTTTTTTCTCTGAATGTTAGGATCAAGTGGTTGACCTCGTTTATTTCTCTTCCATCTTATATTTCTGATTTTTTGAGAAAGCTTCTTAGTAAAATGTGTCTGGAAACAAGCAGAATTTACAAACATCAACTATTTAACACACTCACCAACCAATTTCATCAAACTAGATGTGCTTTTTTCAATACCTGTGTACTTTGAAATTATTAACCCTTTACCATACAGTGTTAACCAGCAACCTGTCCACCCATTTTTTGGACAGGCATTTGCCAATTTTTACTGGCGGAATTTTTGTTCTGTGAATACAAACAGATTTTTTTTTACTTTCACCCAAAAGTAGAAATATTTAACCCAGAGAACACATAATATATTATGTTCACAAATGCTATAAATATGTAGAAACTAGTGCTGAAACGGCTAACCGAATAACTTGTTTATAACCGATTACAGACTTAACCGGTTAGAAAATGCCAACCGGTTATCCGTAATATCGATAGCTATCAGCATTCCATCGGCAAAAAAGGGGACAGAATACTTTTCGAAGCAGCGTTACATATAAATTAAGTGACAATTGCATTTGTCGATCAAGACATCGTTAATGATCGTATTCTATCGGTAAATTCCGTGAGTACAGAAGATTCATAAAACTATTTCGTAGTGTGTATACAAAACAAACGTAGTCGAGTTCGTTTGTATATACACTACAGAATAATTTCTCTGACTACAGCTTCTTATTTCTAGTAGTTCGATCTCATGGACAATTTTGCCACCCACCTGTACACGGTACTAGACATTTGGTCCTTCCCATATATATCACACACCTCTCTGTGGATATCTGTAGCTTTCAAGCCAAGTTGCGACCTACCTTTTATACAGGCCCTAATTTCGAGCACATTTTCAGCTCTTCTCCCAGGATTTTGTATGCAGTCTAACGAATAGGCTTTTAAATAACGTGTACTGTACCGAGGTCAGTGAAGTTATGACCGAGATATTTTGCTATGTTACGCATGAGTGTTTATTTTACCGACAGGTGGTGGCTTTTATCCCAGTTTGCACGCTTGGTGTGAGATAAAGCTAAACTTGCATTACTTTTCGAACACCCCTCGTATGCCCCGGTCTATTTGATTGTGTGATTATAACAATATTTATAGACAGAACAGGTGCCCATCACAAACACAGCCAAAGAAGCTGTAGTTTTAGGGGCACGTTTGAGGGATATAATTTCTTTGCCACCTTATGTCTTATGAGCTCCTTTAGCAAGAGCAAAACAGGCAAACATCAATGAAAAGCCAAAACCTCTCTTAAGTGAACGCTTTTTCTCGATCCCAAAAGATTTCATTATAGAGAGGTTTTACTGTGTTAAAAAAAAAAGGCAGACCGACCAACATACAGTGCCACTTATTGAGCTGTTTGTAGCAGCTAATAATGCTGTTAGGTTATAAGTAACGAGTTGAACTGATACATGTAAACAATAATTATAATTACCCAAGGATGTTTTCCAGGAAAACCAATGCATGGATATTTCTGGTATAATTGCTGCCCAAACTCCCTGTACATATCCTTTGTGTTTAATTCTCCTGCAGCTAAAATGTACTAAGCAGTTTCCTCGGTAAATTTATCCCATTCTTTCATTACTTCACCATTCTCCAGCAAAATTTGTATGTGTGTGGAGTATTTAGGTAAGGTGGCTGTCTGTTTAAATGTCAAGACTCTTTTGGGAACTACATGTACATTCTCATTATCATCTGCTACTGATTTAGCTTCCTGTAATAAGTAAGACAATTCATCAACACTTTCCCTTTCCATACTGAAGCTTACTTAGTTCAGACCTGTGGTACTTGGGATTCATACACTTTTCAGATAATCAGATTTCATGACTTCAACAAGAATTCAATGACCACATAAATCATACGATTTTTTGAATACCCAAAGAGAAGAGTGTCACTCATTTTTGCATAATTTTGAAAGAGTCGCACATAATTTTACCTAAAGTGAATCCCTTGACTACAAACACCTCACCCATCACCTCTTTTTACCAAAATTCCATAACCTTTCCAAAGCTACAGTCCTTCCAAGCCCATTTTCCAAAACAATTACAGGCTAGAACTTCAGACAACATCCATGGAAAATGCTGAACATAAAATTCCATGCTTGTCCATGGTAGTTCTGACTACTTCCATGGAAAAAGCTGATCATAAAATTCCCTGCTCGTCCATGGATTTTTACCATGGAGTATTCGGACAAATTCCATGGTTTGGGTCCATGGATTCCATGGAAAATTTAAAGAGGTGACCCT
The DNA here is from genome assembly GCA_031216915.1 of Pictodentalium vernedei. NCBI lineage: Eukaryota > Metazoa > Mollusca > Scaphopoda > Dentaliida > Dentaliidae > Pictodentalium > Pictodentalium vernedei. The sequence continues at coordinate 1,181 of JAUFNR010000325.1, read as the reverse complement.
GGAAATACATACCATGCAAGAAGACTGACTTTCCATGGTTTTCCATGGCCATTGACAATGGAAATCCAAGGAACTCAGAGGGGCATGGATTGAGGGTCTTGCTTGGTTTTTCTGGTGAGGGAGGGGAGCGCCGATTGCCTCTGAAAAAAGAACTGTTCAACCCCCTCCACCAAACATCACACACTCTTTTACCAAATAAAATCATTTTCCCCTCCATCACCTCAAGGGAGTATTTTCCAACTGCTACCTGTGTGTTTCCAAATATTTGTTGTTTTTATGCCCCCCGACTTAAGTCGGGTGGCATATAGTGATTGAAGTGTGCATGTGTCTGTCAGTGTGTCCAAGCCAATAACTCGAAAACTGTTAGGGCCACAGTCATCAAACTTCACACAATTATAAAGGACCATGGGAGGATGTGTCACACACCATAGCTGGGTTTGTACCTTCAGAAACGAATCATAGTACAATTGTTAAACTTTTTACAAATGTTAAGGACAGTGAGAAGGTGTGTCGCATATAATAGTTTCCGTCGCATATGCAGGGGGGGGGGGGGGGGCGGCATGAGTAACATTCTTCTTGTTTTTTTTCAGGCTTGGGGGCTAATACACCCCCAAATGCCCCCCCCCCCTTTATTGACAAGCCCCTAATGAACTTGGTATACCCATGGATTACACAGAAATGAAATAATGCTTAACTTTTATTTCCTAAACTTTTTATAGTAAACATCTGTGGCTTTGCAGTTGCTTCTACTTAAGTCTTGGTTGCCTATAACAGCAGCTAAGCAATACCTAGAAACAACTAACAAGGCACCTAGGATATGACTTACCCCAAAGGTTGGTTGCCTGAAGCACCTGTTCTTATCTTTTGCAATGAAATTAAGTGAACAGTGTTATTCCTCTGAGGATTAAACATATGCTCTACTTTTGAAGAAGTAAAAAAGAATTATGAGTTTTTCCATGGCACTTTGCAATTTTCAAGGTAAGGGAATGGTATCTGCAGGGCAAATCCAAGGTAAGAATGGGCGTTTAAAAATTTTTGGCAGTTTTTAAGGCAAACGCCTGATACTTTTAGGGCAACTGCAGGTTAGGTAAGGTTACTTTTTTTTTTACAAAACATTTTCAAACCAGTTTAAAAATTGCCTCTGGTACTAAATCGACTACCTAATATACAAATGATGTCAT
>JAUFNR010000192.1:0-77174 GCA_031216915.1 Pictodentalium vernedei | reverse complement strand
AATCGTCTATTATGATTGAATAACACGCGGAGTGAGAAATCTGAGTCAATTCCTCTCCAACACAGTTTCGTCCAGCATGCGGTTCAACCCATTGTTCAGGTGAACAGAATATTCTTTTACATTGAACCATGCAGGGCCTTTGAAACACTGTGGATGACCAAGACTGCGATTGTGGATATCCTGGAACCCATCAACGGTACATGGAGAGAAATTCTAAACAGAAAAACTAACAGAGTGGAATTTTCACACATATATCGTCTTAACCCATGTGGAAGAAGCATTTCATTGAACTGAGGGTCCTTTGAACGACAACGTACGGTCCATCTGCAGAAATATGTTGTGTTCGGTGTCCCTTTTCCATCGAAGCTGGGAGCATATTTTGTGAGTGGAAACCTCACTCCTCAAGTGTTTTAGCAGAGACCCTTCTTTATGTGGCGAGATGGGAAGCGATGTGTCTGAATGTATCTGAGATCAGTTAAAAATTATAAATTGGCAGAATTTGAAAGAGTTTTCAGTTTCCTGTCTGAACTCAGCAAAATTAGAAGAAACATATACATATATTTTATATTTCGTTAAAAAACGATGCGTATAGCTTAAGGTTTGTTGCTTTGAGCCACTGAGAAAAGTAGACCCAGACTGTTGTACTATAACTGAATATAACACAACACTTAACATGATCAATTATTGAGTTCTCGCGGCAGCAATAAAATTTGGTAGCAATAACATTTCCTAATCCAAACTAATCCTATAATTACCCTTCCAAAGATGTAAAACAAGAGCCAACAATAGCTACCGAACAGCCTCTGATCGCAATGAAAACACTGACTGGTGACGATAAAGCATAAATTACTCTTATGACGTTTATTCTTTTGAGATTTCCAACATCAGAAACTGGTTAAATTGAATTACAATTATGTATATTCATATACTTTTATATTTGCATTGCGACTTGTAAAGAAATTTTGTTTCTAACATATGACCTACCATTTAACAATTTTATCAGCACTACGACAAATATTGAAATTATTTTGAATCTATTTATGGGAAAAGACAGCGCTCATGTGGTGTTTTCCAACAAATAGTTGCAATACAATGAGAAAAAATTCAATTTCTAACATTCGTCCTGTCACTTAAGTTAACCGTGCACATGTATATTAGCATGACAAAAAAGCCCTGGGCCAATTTAATCCGTGGACCGACTTAGGGGCATACCTCAGTTGCTGACTTTATTTTTGGCCGACTTCTCCAATGGGCGACTTCATTTGGGGGCGACTCCCCACCATTTAACTCTTTGTAGACTTTATACCACAACAACAAAGATTGAATTTTTTTTGCGACAATTTATTGGAAAACACCCAGCGGTGTTTTGAATAGATAGTTGCAAAAAATGAGAAAAAAAACTATTTCTACAGCCCCTATCTTGCAGCACACTGAGAGACCATGTGTTCGAGTGTTGTTTTCTTAATACTGGATAGCTGTCTTTTCCACCTAAGGTCGCCGTCTGAACATGTGTCCGAGTCGACGTCCAGTAAGAGCAGGCTTTGGACACCCTTATAGTTTAAAGTTCCCCCCCCCTATAAATAGCAGATGTACGCCCCCCCCCCCCCCCCAAACCACCAAATATCGGGGATCACATGTCGCCTATTGCACAGATAGGCCTACTGACACCACCTCTAGTTCCACAGAAAGTTAAAAGTTATTTTTCGGCATAATTATGTTGTTGCCGGAACGCAATTTAATTTGAGTGCATTCAAAAACGGAAACCGGACATTGCCAATAAAATCATTAAAATTATTTTCGACAGTATTAATATGGGCAGATCATAAGCGGTCATAAATGAAATAGAATGCAATCAATTGTATCTCGATTTGTTGTCAGTCTTGTTTGTGTTGATGATGTAAATATGTGTTGAATAGTTTTAGTCGATAACTTGAAATAAATCATAAAAATGAATTTGTTTTCTTTATATATTATTACATTAACCCATCCGAACATCCTGAGGCCGAAAGGCGGCAGACCCGGCAAGGCCGAAAAGCTTGGGTCGAAAAGTGCAAAACTTAAAGCGCGGGCCAAATCGGACAAAAAGCGTCAATCCGGACAGTACTTGTTACATGTTGATTCTGTTTTAAAATATAGTTTATGGCCCCGAACTGTAACTGGCCCAGTCTCCCAGACTAGATATGCTTTGGAAGCCAAAAATTAAGACAAAAACATAAAAAAAATGAGAATGACAAATTTCGTGTATTGCGCTGGCTGATTTTTACAGTTACGTCACGTAAAGTGTTAAATGCAAAAATGAATATTACACAGTAAGTAAAGTTGAATATTTCTCCATTTGAACTTTATATGCGAAGATTATTTTAATGTGATTTTGGTTTTTGTTACAAACACCAATTAATTGAATATATTGATATATATGCATTCCCAATTAATTATAACAAAATACAGAATAAATTTCAAAAAGGTATTTAATAACATTTGATAAATGAAAGTTGTCAGAAAGGTTATAAACAACATCTCAAAAGTGTTATGCTTTATCAGACCTGTGCTGAAAAACCCTATTAATTAGCTCCGCCCATTCATAAAAAGTTCCTCTATAAATGGACACAGAGATCTCAAATGAACCGGATTAACAGTGACTGCATTATGTAATCATATGTAATAACTGGGGTAATTTGGAAGACTACTTTTACAGGGACTGTACACATAATGTGTGTTGAAATCCTTGTAACAGGTGCTATGTGAGTTGCAACAAAGAGGTGCATTACATTCATTAATTTATGAAATACAACATTTGTTTCATTACTTTCAGGTGATACAACAGGTAGAGATTAACAAGAATCTTGTTAAGAAAAACTCAATTCATTTGCTTTTTGAAAATAAAAAAATCATTTGTAAAAAATTCATTTGTTGTTTTCATTGTTTCCCAGTTGAAGCTAATGATAAACCTACTGTTTGTTAAATGTTCCTTCCCTCTCTTCCCATGAACCCTCCTGTAAAACTCGATCAGCCTTCTGTTGGAGGCAGGGGCCATCCAAAGCCTAACAAGCACCCTTCTTCCTCTGCGAAGCTAAGGGCTGATCCTCCTGCCACCACTTCTACTCACTCACAGGGTAAGAGTAGTCGTCAGCAGTAGTCCCCTGAAATTCGTCTCATGTTCAGGCATTCCACTCAGTCGAGAGTGCCTCTTTCAACACAAGTCCCTTTCAACATTACACGTTGGGAACTTTTGATCACGGAGATAGGCAATCTCCTGTCAAAGGGGGTGATCAAGGTAATCAAGAACATTCTTTCAGTGGGATTCCCGCCTGTTCTTCGTGCCAAAGAAGGGACGGCTGACTCAGACAAGTTATTGATCTGAGTATCCTGACCCAGTCTATCAATGCTCCTCAGTTCAGTATGGAGGCTTTCAGGTCGATTCGCTGCTCCATTCCCCAGGATGTTTTCCAGTTCAAGGCCATGCCCTTTGGCCTCGACCTGGTTCCTTGGGCATTCACCAGTCTGATGTCGCATGTGTTAGTCTTACATCGTACGGAGCCCAGGGTGCCTTCTTTGGCATATCTAGTCGATATCCTCCAGAGGCGTTCCAATGCTGCCTTTCTGGAATCTGATGTCGTCACACTGTTGAGCCTGTTCACATCACTAGGGTTCAGAGTCAACGGGCAGAAGTCGGACCTGGTCCCTTCTCCGTCGTTTTGACATCTGGGATGGGCTTCCGTACTCAGCTGGACACGGTGGCGGTTTCCCAGGCAAGGGCTGTGCTTTTCTCAGCCTTTTGCCCCGACTCTGTCCCAGTCCACGTCCGCAACAGCTCGGAGTCTTCCCTGGCTGCTCAGTCTCTGCGGTTCGGCGACGGATCTCATTCCTCTAGGTCGGCTGCATGTCTGACCTCTCCAACACTTTCTGCTCAGTCGTTAGAGGCTGAATGTCGATCCTCTGGATCTGGTGCTTTCAGTTCCCGGAGTCTCTTCCTCGTCACCCGCCTCCCCTGACATATGTTCAGTGGATTATGCAGGGAGTTCCGTTGGACTTCCACATGTCCGATCGTATTCTGGCAGAAGTCGCCAGTGATCTCAGATGGGATGTGACGTTGGATCCTCTAGGTCTTTTCCTTCACGGCTCATGGGACCAGGATCTAGCAGCTCTTCACGTCAACCAGAAGGAGCTTCTTGCTCTTTTTTTAAGTTTCCAGCAGTGGATCCCCCGCCTTTCGAATTGTCAGGTCCTTCTATTGTCCGACAATTTGACAGTGGTTGTTTACATTCGGAACCAGGGCGGCACGTACTATGTTCCCATGTACGAATTGGTTCGGGATCTTCTACTGCTTGCTCAGGATGTCAACGCCGGGGTGGTGGTTCGTCACTTTCCTTGTCGTCTGAACGTCCTAGCCGACTCCCTGTCCCGGCGGGGCAGGTTCTTTTCCACCGAGTGGATGCTCCACATGGCGGTGTTCCAGTCTCTTTGTGATCTCTGGGGTCTTCCCCACATCGATCTCTTTGCAAGCCTTCCAGCCGGTTCCGATTCTGCCTCAGGTTCTAAACCAGATACAAACCTGCAGTTGTCGAATCATTTTGATCGCACCCCTGTCGCCTCAGTGGTTTTGGATCAATCTGGTCCACTCTCTGTTAGTGGTGGTTCTGGCACGTCTCCCTCCACATCACAGCCTTCTTTGCCAAGGTTGCCCGAGGAGGTTTCACGTCGACCCGACTTCATTGTGCCTTCGTGCATGTCTTTTGTCAGGTCCTGTTTCCTCTGTAGTGTTTTTTTCAAGACGAGCAGTGGAGTTGCTTTTCTTCTTCAAGGAGGCACTCCACTGGTTTAGCCTCTCTTGAATGGACACACAATAATGTAAATGAAGCTAAAAAGTCAATATCACTCAGAAAGACTTTCGTGTTTTGTATGGGTTAATTAAAGTGGTGTAACTGTTAAGGAAAATGGATTTGTGTGTTTGGTGGTGTGGGTAGGGTGGGGTGGGGAGGGTGTATAACATTTTGTTCCTTTATATTCAACATAGATGTTTTTGTGTGCTAATAAGCATATTGCGTGTTCCAGTATATATGTCTCTGAATTTCAAAAACTAATTTCTCGCAATACTTTGGGGAATAGTGAATTTTCAGATGAAGTTTCTGAGAAAAAGCAAGCCAAAAATTCCAATTTTGACCTGCTTCAAGACAAAAAATTCTGTAGATAAGACTGATTACTGTGTGTTATATGCTGTAATGGAACAGCAGACTGTTTGCATTTGAAAAGTTAGTTTTGTGAAACAATTACTTACTGTTGCCGATGTACTAATTTTTGTAATTTTTCCTTTCAAATTGAGATTTTGGGGGTAGGGTTAAGTTTTTCCCCACTGTGCTAATTGTAGATAAGCTATGATGGCTTAAATGATCTAATCTGATGCACAATGTATTTGCGCAATTTGTAAATCATATTTTGTCGCCATGGTACTGCAGGTATTGTCTTTGTGAGGATATTTGGGAGATTTTTTTTTTGAAAAATTAGGTCGAAAATGGCCATTTTTAGCTCAACTTTGGCGAAGCCAAATTTGAGCTTATGCCATGGGCTAGAGGCCGTATGTATGAACCGATCTTTACGAAATTTCTTGGGTACCTTTGTTATGACGAGAACGAGTGTTCTTGGGTGTGGTCCGAAATTCAAGATGGCTGCCAGCTGCCATTTTGTACCGACGATGCAGAAATCTGTTTTTTGTACATATGAAAGCTCCGATTTGATTAATTTTTTGTTTAGTACCATGGGATACATCACATATAATGCAGGTTTTTTTCTTGTGCGTAAATTAGACTAACTTTGATGTTTTTGTGTCGCCGCCCCACGAAGAGGGGAGCGACATATAGGGATTACTTTTGTCGTCTTGCGTCGTCGTCCGCGTCACACTTTCTCTTATCCGCCACTCCTCTTTAACCTATGAATGGATTTTGATGAATCTTTCAGTGATTCTTTATCACATTATGGCATTGTGCACCTCCTATTTTATTTTTTGATCCGCAGTATTTTTTCCAGAGTTATGCCCCTTTTCCACTTAGAATTCTGTCTGAAATATTAAAATATATTGCAGGCGACACACGTCTTCCATGGAAGACTCACATCTAAGTTTGGTGTTACTTTCAGCACTGTAAGTGCAAATGCCAATACGGCTTGGGCTAGAGGCCGTATTTATGAACCGATCTTTACGAAACTCCTTGGGTACCTTTGTTATCACCGTGGGATGAGAACGAGTGTTTTGGGGTCCGGTCCGAAATTCAAGATGGCCAATGGCAGCCATTTTGTACAAAATTTGGTGCAATCAGATTTTTGCACAGAACTTCCATATGAAAGCGCTGATTTGAATAATTTTTGTGTGTGAATGTTTAGTACCATTGGATACATCACATATAATACGGGTTTTTTTCTCGTGCAGAAATTATGCAAATTAGATGAACTTTGATTTTTTCAGTGCTACTTACACACAGTAAGTACACATGTCAATACGGCTCGGGCTAGAGTCTGTATTTATGAACCGATCTTCACGAAACATCTTGGGTACCTTTGTTATCACCGTGGGATGAGAACGATTGTTTTTGAGTGTGGTCCGAAATTCAAGATGGCCACCAGCAGCCATTTTGTACCAAAATTAGTGCAATCAGTTTTTTGTACAGAACTTCTGTATGAAAGTTCTGATTTGAATAAATTTTTGTTTGAATGTTTAGTAACATGGAATACATCACATATAGTACAGGTTTTTTTCTTGTGCAGAAATTATGCAAATTAGATGAACTTTGATTTATTCAGTGCTTCTTATACACTGTAAGTGCACATGTCAATACGGTTCGGGCTAGAGGCTGTATTTATGAACCGATCTTCACAAAACTTCTTGGGTACGTTTGTTATCACCTTGGGACGAGAACGAGTGTTTCTGAGTGCGGTCCAAAATTCAAGATGGCTGCCAGTGGCCATTTTGTACCGAAATTAGGTCCAATCAGTTTTTTGTCACAACTTCTACACAGCTCATATTTGTGAACTGATCTTCACAAAACTTCTTGGGGTACCTTTGTTTTCACCTTGGGACAGGAATGAGTGTGTTTTGGGGTGCCTTTGTTATCACTGTGCTATGAGAACAAATATTTTGGGGTTCAGTCAGACCCACTCTGGGACTCGAAGATTTTTTTCTAGTTTAGCATCTGACTTGTCACCCACCTTTACAGTACTCTACCTATACATTTGTTACAGGCAACGGTTAGTATTTATGTACAGACTGTTACAATACTTTATATGTACCTTTGTTATCAGGTCATTACCTAGATGTTTGTCATTGCTGTGTCACATACTATACATGTACATGTCTTTGTCTTGACAAGTTGAGTTACAGTGTCATTGACACTTTCATTTTCAGTATTTTGGAAAAAATCACAAATAATCCTAAATATTTCCAGTTTTTTCTCAGTTGTGACCTACAAGTAGTTCTGTAGTATCCCAAAACAGACAATGCCATGTGATTTAGTGGAAAGTTTTGACCTATGTGCCTATTCGCCATTTTTAGGGTTTTTCTGGTCCCAAAATACATAAAAATGTCGAAAAAAATAATTTATCCACGGCTTCGCTGTGATACCTCATTTTTCCAGAGTCCCTAGGCACCAAGGTATCAGAAAAACTGCATGAGAATTTCTCCATCTTCCGGTGATACCTACCTCATTCAGGGGCTAGACTATATTGTATAGCCTGCTGTTTAGTTTCTGGTTTTTCCTGCTGGCATTGTTTTTCACTTGGACAACGCTTTAAATTAGTGTATTATTTTATAGTATAGCACAGTTATCATATTTGTAGTAGGATACATGTATTTATTATGCCGGTAGTATAGCTTAAATTTTTTGGTGTTTGTCCACACTAAGGTTCTATTCGGATGCCTTTGGGCTCATGAGGCTCCCTTTGGGAACTTAGACATTTTCAAAAAATGTTCGAAAATTTTTTTTGCAATTTTGAATTTTTTTTCGAAATGATTTTGATTGCTGTATATTTTTAGTATCCTTAATATGTATAATTTATTGATTGTTTAGGAGTGCAGAAGACTTAGTCTTTGGCTTAATATTATTATGAAATCATTTTGCACTAAGTGTAAGGCAAGGAAATCTGCCTCGGATTTACATGCTTGTAGTCGCTGCATTCCTTCTGATACGTGTGCTACTTGTGTCGTTTGGGATACCAAACGGAGGAGAGTGTCGCATTATGTACACGGCAAAGTTCCGATGCCAGAGCTGTCGCCGCACACTAATTCTAGTTTTTCAGTCTCTTTTTTTCAGAGGAACAAGAATATGGCGATTGTTCAGCAACACCTATCCAAAATTTGCTGCCGTTGTCACGCTCAGATGAGCAAACAGAGCTAGCTGCAAAGGTGCTCATGGATATAAAACAAAGAAGAAGGCCCCTTATTCCATTAAAAGCAGCTAGCTCGACCGATGAAGCGGTAACCCTGCCAGCGGGGACTGTATCACCGGATAAGTCTGTAGTGTTCGAGGAGAGTGTAGAATTGGGTGGAGGGAGCACCTTAAAATCAAAAGCTCACCCAGCGACGACGGCAAAAGGGAAAAAGCCAGAAAGTTTCTTAACAGGATGCTCGGCGAAATCTGGGGTCAAATCACGAGTGGCAGAGCCTTCTCCATCCCGTCAGCAGTCTGTCCCGACTGTTGCTGTGGCATGAAACTTAACTGAGTTGGAGCTAACATCCTCGTTGGCTAATCGTGGTGCTCCGTCCACACTGCAGCCGGTGTTGGCAACAGTTATGGCTTCTTCATCATCGAGTACCAAGCACATTAGACTGCTTACTAGCTATCCGACTTCGGAAATTCAAGCTGTTCCGCGAAGATGCTCCCAGTCTTCCCCTCTGAAGTCAGGTAATCCGGTAGCTGGTATATCGAGGTATGAATATGGAGAGCATTCGGGATATCCGACAAAAAGATCTGTGAACAGATCGCCATCCCAAGAACATCATGCGGCAAAGAAACATAAGACTGCTTCTCCACAAGCTTCAGTTACAGCCTTTCTGTCGCAGATAGTGCAGCTTATCACAGCTTCCCAACCATTGCATGTGCAACCGTCAACAGACTCTGGTAGTGAGCTGGGTGAGTACGGTCATCCATTCACTCAGCGTGAGCCGACAAAATTTTACAGCCTGACCAAGCGGATGATGACAGAGAGGTGGAGGAAGATTCTCCTACCTGGACGGAACAACGTATGGAAACAAATTTTATTCATCAGTTTTTTCATGAATTAGTTCCCTCTGGTCAGCAAGTTGCGTCTGCTAGGCAGAGATCGCTTTCATCCCTAGATAGGGATACCCTGCGGAGGAAAGAGGACGTTCTTTCCTTCCTGGGTCAGTCGGTCCATGAGTCGGAGGTTTTCAACCATGTTGACGACACATTATTTAACCTAGCAATTTCAAGAAAGAAATATCCTTTCTTAACAGCATCTTCCATTCATATACCGTTTCCTGGACCGAGCAAATTAAAAAGGTTGGAGAAGATGTAAAGAGAGTTCCTATGCATTTGGATGATCGGGCTACAGATATTGACATATCGTTACCTGCATCATTCAATGTCCGCACTGATCGAATCTACAATTGATTCTTGTCGGGCAGTTTTGGATGCTATGTCTTACGTAGATCATATCACCAGGGCTTTGGACAATCGTCTTGTGGGGAAAGAATTTGATGATATGCGTTGCTCATAGTTCTTTCTAGGGCCGTTATGTATGCCACACATCATTCCATGTTTACAGTGGCTAATATGGAATTATTTAGACATGATGTAGCCTTGGCATCTTTTTCCTTGATGGACGATCGGGTAAAGAGCTATCTTCGAGTCCCTCCAATTTCAGGACATACATTGTTTGTTGACAAGTTGATTGTTTTTCCCGTTATTCTTTCACACTAATGAATTACCTCCAGTCCAGGAGGAATTGTGCTTTGTTGCCCGCCTCTATCTGCGAAGGTTATCGTTTGATAAGGGCTATTTTGAGGTGCCTTTGATTGAATTAATAATGGTCCACAGAAATCAGGGTTAGGCAGATGTTTACCGCCCAAATAATTTTAACTTTATGCGGGCGACTGCGAAGATTATCGTTTGAGAAGGGCTATTTTGAGGTGCCTTTGATTGAATTAATAATGGTCCACAGAAATCAGGGCATATGTTGGCCGTCCACAGAATTTTAACTTTAGGCGGGCGACTGCGGCCTGGGGTGATCGCCCGTCTGAAAGTGACAGCCCCGAGTGTTCATAAACAGGTGTGTGTGGTTGAAGCTATGATCCCTTTCAAAGGAAGACTGGGGATCAATCAATTTATGACAGACAAACCAGTTAAATGGGGAATCAAAATGTGGGTGTTGGCTGATGCCATGACTGGTTATTATAATTTTGATGTTTGCATTGGGAAAAGGACATATTTTTTATACGAGTCCCATCCTAGCTAACCATTTGTACCACAAGGATACTTACATTTGGAGAACAATACCAAACAACAGAAAGGATGTCCAAAAGAACAAGTGTTTGACCACCGAGGTAGTATTAGTCCCCTACGGCGCTTTTGTGACATAAGGTGTTTTTGTCACAAGACACTAGAGTATATAAGCATCTCTGCATTTCAGATTAGTAGTTGCAGTATTTTTACCTGGACCGGTCCAGTCATTAACGTTTTATTTGGACAAATCTGTCCCTGGACATAATTTCTTGAACTTTTGAACCTATTAGCCAATGTTTGGCATTATCTGACCAATACATTTTGTCCCTGTTAAATTTCACGGTACCCATTAGCAGTAAAATGCCACAAAATGCTTTCATCTCATCCAAAGTTACATCAGTCCAAACACCTTTGCCACCACTTTCACGTTTTGTATTTGTGTTTGTGAAGTTTGCTACTTTGGAAATTATTTCATCACTGTAAAATATTTGGAAATAGGCAAAGGCACGAAAATCAGAATCACTGTAGTATTTTTGGCTGATTGAGTTTTTAGCTCACCGAAGGGAGCTCAATTTACCACTTGTCGTCCGTCGTCGTGAACATTTTTCAAACGACTTCACCTCTGAAACCACTGGTCCGATTTTCATGAAACTTCATGTGGATGTTCATTACTATATGGCAATTCATGTTTGTTCAAATGAAATGGCCACATCCCTTGGGAGCTCTGCATGGGACATAACTCTGATAGCACCGTATGAATTGTAGAAAAATTATTAAAAAATCTTCTCCTGAACCAGTGGGCAGAATCTTTTGATATTTGGTATGCAGGATGCTAGTATGGGTCAGATTCAAGTTTGTTTAAATTGAGTCCCCCAATCTCCCCACCCCCACCCCCCATCCGCGATCAATATTTGGGCTCAATATGGTGACATGAATTTTTATTTTGTGCAATTCAAGTCTAATTCTTTAAAAATTCTTCTTCTCCAGAACCAGCATGCAGAGTCTTTTGATATACGGCATTCTAGTATGGGCTTGATTCAAGTTTGTACAAATTGAGTCCCTCTGTTCATATTAAGGCTCATTATGGGAATTTGAATTTCAACTTGGTGCAATTTACAATTTTTCAAACGACTTCTCCTCTGAAACCACTGGTCCGATTTTCACGAAATTTCATGTGGATGTTCATTACTATATTGCAATTCATGTTTGTCCAAATGAAATCACCACGTCCCTTGGGGGCTCTGTATGGGGCATAACTCTGATAGCACCGTATGAATTACAGAAAAATTATTAAAAAATCTTCTCCAGAATCAGTCGGCAGAATCTTTTGATATTTGGTATGCAGCATCTTGGTATGGGTCTGATTCAAGTTTGTTCAAATCGAGTCCCTCAACCAATATTGGGGCTCACTATGGGGGCGTGAATTTTTATTTAGTGCAATTTAAGAAAAATTCTTTAAAAATCTTCTTCTCCAGAACCAATGGGCAGAATCTTTTGATATTTTGTATGCAGCATCTTGGAGTGGGTCTGATTCAAGTTTGTTCAAATCGAGTCCCTTGATCAATATTCGGACTCCCTATAGGGCCATGAATTTTTCCTTAGTGCAATTTAAGAAAAATCTTCTTCTCCTGAACCAGTGGGCAGAATCTTTTGATATTTGGTATACAGCATCTTGGTATGGGGCTGATTCAAGTTTGTTCAAATGAAGTCCCTTGATCAATTTTGGGGCTCACTATGGGGACCTGAATTTTTACTTAGTGCAATTTAAGAAAAAAAAATTAAAAATCATCTTCTCCAGAACCAATGAACAGGATCTTTTGATATTTGATATACAGCATCTTGGTATGTGTCTGATTCAGGTTTGTTCAAATTGAATCCCTCGATCAATATGGGCCGTGAATTTTCACTTAGTGCAATTTAAGAAAAAAAATTCTTTAAAAATCTTCTCCCGAACCAGTGGGCAAAATCTTTTGATATTTGGTATGTAGCATCTTAGTAAGGTTCTGATTGAATCCCTCATTCAATATTGGGCCTCACTATGGGGGCGTGAATGTTTACTTTGTGCAATTCAAGGAAAATTCTTTAAAAATCTTCTTCAGAACCATCATGCAGAATCTTTTGATATTTGATCAGCAGCATTGTCCCATTCAGTCCTGTTGATGTTTTAGCTCCGCAGAAAGTATAGATTTACTCTGAAGAACCTTAAGAATAGCTTTTGATAAAATTTGTGTCTTAACAGTATGGAACATTCGGTGAGTGCCTGGGGCCTCTTGTTTTTTTTCCAATTCCAGGTGTCAAAATCAGGTGAACTGTAGAAATCAGACAATAAAAAGTTGTAGCCTTCAAATTCTTCCTCATCACTTTCACATGCCACTTCATTCCAAATTCTGTCAATCTCTTCTTTATTAATATTCACCAATTCAAATTCTTTCAAAATATTTTGCCATTCGTCGCAAGAAAAGTTGGAATCAGTGTCTGAATAATCTGGCATATCACCCATTTTCAACTGATGCTTTTGTTTGTCATGCTCAATGATGACCTGGATTCTAACGTGTGCTTTCAATCAAAGGGACATAATCACTATAGAATGTTATGAAACAGTCTAAAATCTATTTTAAGGGGAGTATTCTACTCAAGTGACAGATTACTAGGGCCCTGCGAATCGGGAAATTTATGTTCGAATCGAATCTCGAATCGAATCGGGATTGATGTCAACATCGAATCGAATCTCGAATCGAATCGGGATAAACTCGAGAAATAATTATAACTGGCATTATCTTGTGCAGAGATGTCCGGAAAGCACTGCGAGAAGAGATCATTGACATAACTTGACAACTTGGCGTTGTTTTAATTTTCTTTCTCGTTGAATGGCCATCCAGATGTTCACTTGGCCCGACAATAAATTCAAGACATAAATATGGACAAATTAAGGTGTTACTGCCCAGAGACATTTAAGACAAACCACTAAATTGAAACATGAGACTTAAAAGCACAAATGTAATACAAGTGGCACATTAATTCCCATGGGTTGAAGTCAGCTACAGCCGCTAACTTCAGGTACGTTAGCATGCCTAAATACATTATTGTTATGTTTAGTTGTTTTGTATTATCAGAATTTGGGTCTTGTAGATTTCGGTCCGTTCTCTATTCAATAACACAGTATACATCAAAAGCAGCGAAGGCGTTAAACTGTGTTAGTTTCTGCATTAGTTAACTCGAATAGTGACGCAGTGCTCATTCACACAAATTGCTTTTACTTCATTCCAACTTCCAAGTACCAACTCCGAACAATGCAAAGAAACTACAGAGGTTTTCCTCCCACAGTTTTCTAACACAATAATGGAAGCGCTCCAGGCGACATGTCTCCATTATTGTGTTAGAAGATTCCGGGACTGGGAGCAGGCCTTAGGCCCATAGCTGGATATTTCGGTTGTATAGATGGGCGTGAACAGGTTACAACTTGGACAGAGCCGCTGAGCAAACGGGATTCCGCGAATAACTCTCACACGAATTCCTGGAAATCTAGAAATAGCAAATTTGCGGTGAGTGATTTTCTGGGAATCTGAAACTGAAAGTGAAACGACAGAAATTTGCAATGAATTTGACTATTTTCCTGATAGAAACATTAAAACTAGAAGAGTTCGCTCCTTATTTCAACTGATGTCGACATTGTCGAACACTGATTCATTTTCCTCAAAGCTTCGTTTGACTAACGAATCGGCAAACTATTCGAGATCGATATACGAATACCAAAGCGATGTCGACATGGAATCGAATACTCGAAGCTTCGCAGGGCCCTACAGATTACTCACGTTTCTTTTTTTAGTCTGAGAATGTTTTACCGGCCTGAAGTGTTGAGAATCTCTTTCTTCTCTGACCATTTTCCAATCTACAGTGCTGAAAGAGTTAAAACATGTTTTCCACATTTTTTTCGGCTAGCGATAGAAATATTGAAATTATTTTTATGCTCTCCGAAAAAAATTGGGGGAAGCATATGGTTGCCACATGGTCTGTCCATCCATCAGTCTATGCATCCGTCTGCAGCGACATCTCAGTAGTGAGTGGATGGATTTCAATGAAATTTAGTATTAGGGATCCCTGTGACAGGCCACGCCTGCATATGTTACAAAATTATTGCCTGCATATTTTTCACCAGACTTACAGTCCTTGCATTTCAAAGATGTGTCAATTTTTTTCCAATAGCGTGGACCATAATTTTACAAATCTGCTTGTTAATTGAGTTGACTGTCGGGGAGCATCCTGCTTTACTTGTTTGTATGTAGCTTCCTGGTGGGTACTTACAGATCAAGTTTCAATACCATTCTGCTCAGTTGGTTTATTCGAGTTATTGCCCTTGAACCCAGGAATTTGACAGTTAACCCTTTGAACCCTAGCAGCCGCTTTTCTGGCCAGGAACATGATACTTCATAACGTCATTATATAGAATGGCAGTTCAGTAAATGTGTGGGGTAGACCCATGAATATTTTCAACATGCAGCCCCGAGGCTGCACGTTGAAAATATTGATAGGTGTACACCAAATAATGAATATGGATTTTTCCACTGAACTTGCATGGAAGATACCATTCGAGTTCAAAGGGTTAAAACAGGTTTTCTGCACTTTTTCAGCTATGGATAGAAATATTGAAATGAATTTTTGTATGTAATAATAATAACACTTCGGCCGGCCGCTGATTTATCGCGGTTCTCGTATGAGAAGGCCTTAGTTACCCATGTTCTACCAATGCCTCCCTAGTCCCGCACTTCTTCTCTCCTCCCAACACTCGGAGACGAACTGCTTGATGACATCCCTTGCCCCATTCTTCCCAATCTCTTCGATTAGTATATTAACCCTCTCCTTTGAGTCGCCCCCTAACCACATGTCCTTCATTCTCCCATCCCGCTTCCCCATTATACTCCCCGTGAATCTTGTTCTTTTAGACTGGTATTTTGGGCATTCTGTAAGAAAGTGTTCCAAGGTCTCCACCACGCCCAAGTTACACATCTGGCACTCCTTTTCACTGTTTTTCCCAATTTTTCCCCTCCGCTCTAGGGACCGCGACCTCAGCTTGAACAACAGTGACCCCCCCAAAGGTGCCATCAAGGTACTCTTCAAAACCAGGCTTCTCTTTATCACGCAGGCCACCCAAAGTTCTCTTTGATTTGACCTCCTCTCGCCAATTACGGTTACAATTCTCCATGACCCTTTCCCTGACGATCTTTTTGCCCTGGTTTGCCCCAACGTCAAGGTCCAAGATCTCCAATGAGTAGTTTTCTACTAGCTCCCTCACTTGGACCATCCACCCTGTCTTGATATTTGAGTTGAAAGTTCTCAGGAACATTACTTTACACCATCGGCTATCCGGAAGATTTACCAAATAATTAAGATAACGGACTTTCAATAGGTCTATGTAGCTTCCTGATGGGTGGTTACAGATCAAGTTTCAATTCCATTTCACGCAGTTGGTTTATTAGAGTTATTGACGTTGAACTTAAGAAATTTGACAGTTATAACAGATTTTCCACGCTTTTATTCACAAATTTTAGTAATACATGAATGATTTTTAGCTCAACTTGACAATGTCAAGTATGAGCTATTGAGATGGGTTGTGATCCATTGTACAACTTGACAACGTTAAGTATGAGCTATTGGGATGGGTTGTGATCCATTGTACGTCTGTATGGAAATTTGGAAATAATTTTTTAGATGCCTGACATTTTTACGGATGTATTATGTTATGGCATTGTCCATCTGTCTGTCCGTAAACAATTTTTGTGTCGCCAACTCCTTCATAAGTTTACATGCTACATTGTTATGTCTCCCCTTCCTAGAAGGGAGACATATTGTATTAGTGCATATTCTTCTTCTCCTTCTTCTTCTTTTCATACAATCTTTGTCCGGGCCATAACCTTTTTGTCTTTTGATCTACACCTTAGATATTTGGCATGTGGATGTATCACCATGAGCCAGTGTGCAGTGTACCATAGTGACCTTCATGTGACCTTGACCTTTGACCTGAAGGTCAGATTTATGTGTTTTTTTTATGGCAAACATCACACAAACTTTGTCCGGGCCATAACTTTTTTGTCTTTTGACCTACACCTTAGATACTTGGCATGTGGATGTATCACCATGAACTGGTGTGCAGTGCATTATAGTGAACTTTATGTGACCTTGACCTTTGACCTGAAGGTCAGATTTATGCACTTTTTTAAGGGAAACTGTCCGGACCAAAACTTGTTTGTCTTTTGAGCCAGGCCTTAGATATTTGTCACGTGGATGTATCACCATGAGCCGGTGTGTCGCATACCATTGTGACCTTCATGTGATCTTGACCTCAAGGTCAGATTTATGTACTTCAAATAGGGAGCAATTGTCCAGACCAGAATTTTTTTGTTTTTTGACCTAGTACTTGGTTATTTGACATGTGGATGTGTCACCATGAGACCGCATGTCGTCTACCTCGATGACCTTCATGTGACCTTGACTTCTGACCTCAAGGTCAAATTTATGTACTTCAAATAGGGAATAATTGTCCAGATCAGAACTTTTTTTTTGTTTTTTGACCTAGGACTTAGATGATTGACATGTGCATGTATCACAATGAGACCACATGTCATCATGACCTTCATGTGACCTTGACCTCAAGGTCAACTTTATGTACTTTAAGTAGGGAGTAATTGTCCAGACCAGAATTTTTTTTTTGTTGACATGTGGATGTGTCACCATGAAATCGCATGTCCGCTACCTTGATGAACTGCATGTCACCTTGACCTCTGACCTCAAATTTATGTACTTCAAATAGGGAATAATTGTCCAGATCATAACTTTTTTGTTTTTAGCTCACCTGAGCAAAGCTCAAGGGGAGCTTTACTAATCACTTTCTGTCCGTCGTCGTCCGTCCGGCGTTAACTTTACATTATCGACTTCTCCTCCTAAACCACTAGCCCAATTTTATTCAAATGTTGGCTAAATGTTTATTACCTAATGCCAATTCAGATTTGTTCAAATGAAGTTGCCCCTCCTCCTGGGTGGTGCCACGCCCCCAAGGGGCACCAAAATCTTTGTAAATCTTCTTCTCATGAACCAGCAGTAGCAGAGACTTGATATATGGTGTGCAGCTTCCTTTTGAGGTGTAGACTCAGATTTGTTCAAGAGAAGTTTGTGGGGCTATACTTGGCGTCGTTATGGGAGGGGCAAAATTTTTTGCCCCGCCCAAAATTTCTATTTTCCAAACCGAGAGGCTGATTTGAACCAAATTTTATGTGAGGGCTTATTGGGTCATGAGTACTTGATTTATGCAAAAAAAAAATTTCCCGCAGCCCCGTGGGAACCGCAGGAGCTAAAAATAGAAAAAATTTAAAACACCCATATCTCCAAAACTGCACGGCATTGAGAATTTTTATTTGGTGTGCAGCTTCCTTAGGATCAACAGAAAGGATTGGTAAAAAAAAATTGCCATCGGTTTTATCATAGGGTACAGTTTCGAGACTTTGAAAAAGTGCTGAGTCAGCAAAAACATTAAAAAATCTTCTTCTCCAGATCCAGCAGGCAGAATCTTTTGATATTTGGTATGCAACATTGTAGGGTGGAACTGATTCAAGTTTGTTCAAATCGGCCCCCTGGGTTCATATTTGGGCTCAGTATTGGAGCCCGATACTTGGTGCATTTCAGGCAAATTTCTTTGAAAATCTTCTCAAGATCCAGCAGGCAGAATCTTCTGATATTGGGTATGCACCATGCTTAGGGGGGGTGAAATTCAAGTTTGTTCACGCCAAGTCCCTGAGTTCATATTTGGGCTCACTGTGGTAGCCCGAATTATAACTTAGTTCAAAATGAGGAATTTTCTTTAAAAATCTTCTTCAGATCCAGCAGTCGGAATGTTTTGATATTTGGTATGCAGCATCCTTAGGGGATGAGATTCAAGTTTGTTCAAGCCATGTCCCTAGGTCCATATTTGGACTCACTGTGGGAGCTCGAATTGTAACTTAGTTCAAAATGAGGACTTTTCTTTAAAAATCTTCTTCTTCAGCCATGTCCCTAGGTCCATATTTGGACTCACTGTGGGAGCTTGAATTGTAACTTAGTTCAAAATGAGGACTTTTCTTTAAAAATCATCTTCTTCAGATCCAGCAGTCGGAATGTTTTGATATTTGGTGTGCAGCATCCTTAGGGGGGGTGAGATTCAAGTTTGTTAAAGCCAAGTCCCTGGGTTCATATATGGGCTCCCTGTGGGAGCCTGAATTATAACTTAGTTCAATATGAGGAATATTCTTTAAAAATCTTTTTTTTTTAGATCCACTGGTCAGAATCTTTGGATATTTGGTATAAGCTTTTCTTAGGTGGAGCAGAAGCAACTTGTTGAAATCAATTCTCTGGGTTGATATTTGGGCTACCATGTCAGGTGAGCGCCCTCAGGCCCCTTAGGGCCTCTTGTTTGACCTAGGACTTAGATGATTGACATGTGGATGTATCACAATGAGACCACATGTCATCATGACTTTCATGTGACCTTGACCTCAAGGTCAAATTTATGTACTTTAAATAGGGAGTAATTGTCCAGACCAGAATTTTTTTTTTTTTGACATGTGGATGTTGAGCTAGATCATAGATATTTATAACCCATCTCCCCAAAGGGGAAGTTGGGACATACTTGTTTATACATAATTTGCAGTGCATTAAATAGAAAGGAAGGGGAGACATATGTTTTAGTGTGCTTAAACAGTTTCTAGTTCAAACTTTGCACACATGTTGATCAGTAATTGCCGTTGTGCATGTGACAAGAGCAGGTAACTCCATTATGTTTTTCCAGAGGTATGCCCCTTTTAGTACTTAAAACATGACAGTATTGTGTCGCCTTCTCCTTCAACATTTTACATGCTATATTGTTCAAACTTTGCACACATGTTGATCACCAATTGCCATTGTGCATGTGACAAGAGCAGGTAACTCTGTTTTGTACTTCCAGAGTTATACCCCCTTTTAGAATTGGAAACATTACACTATTTTGTCGCCTAATCCAACATTTTACTTGCTTCATTGTTCAAACTTTGCACCCATGTTGATCATCAATTGTCATTGTGCTGAACTTGTGCATGTGACAGGAGCAGATAACACCATTTTATTTTTAAACGAGAATCCTCGCCGTTTATAGCTATTATGATCCTCAAAATGTCTTTTTCCTTGGCGCCACCTATCGTCAATAGTTATCAATGAAGTTAACCTGTCAATGAATGGATGCTACCATTGTAAACGGTGAGGAGAATCTTCTTTAGCAGCCTTGTTATTCCACCCACTTGAAAAGTGGGAGGTATATAGTGTTCACTTGGTACGTCAGTCCGTTACGCTTTAAGGGGTACACATCTGCTATCCGCAACTCCTAAACCAATAAACGGATTTCATTGAAACTCTCAGACCTTCTTTTACATACACTGAAGATGTGCACCTCCTATTTTCTTTTCAGATATTTTCATTTCAGATATTTTCATTTTTACAGTTTCCCATATTGAAAAATGAACTTTGTCAAATTCAATTGACATTCTGTGCAGATCTGCTATCCGCAACTCCTCTTAAACCATTGAACAGATTTCATTGAAGCTTTCAGACATTCTTTTACATACATTGCAGCTATGCACCTCCTATTTTCTTTTCAAATATTTTCTTATTTACAGTTCCCCATATTCAAAAATGGTCTTTGTCAATTCAGGTTTTAGTAGGGAGGGGTATAGATCTGCTATCCGCTACTGCTCTTAAACCATTGAACAAACTCCATTGGAACTTGCAGACTTTCTTTTACATACATTGAAGATGTGCACCTCCTATTTTTCTTTCAGATCATGTTTTCATATTTCGATGTCCGTCCATCCGTCCGTCCATCCGTTAAGCTTTAGGGATGTACACATCTGCTATCCGCAACTCCTCTTAAACCAGTGAACGGATTCCATTGAAACTTTCAGACATTCTTTTACATACATTGAAGATGTGCACCTCCTATTTTCTTTTCAGATATTTTCATATTTTCAGTTCCCTGTATTCAAAAATGGTCTATATCAATTCATGTTTTAGTAGGGAGAGGTATAGATCTGCTATTCGTTACTAATCTGAAACCATTGAACTACTAACTCCATTGGAACTCTGACAGTCTTTTACATACAATGAAAAGGTGCACTTCCTATTTTTCTTTCAGATATTTTCATATTCCGACATACGTCTGTCCGTTATGCAATAGGGGTGTTACTTTTTTTTTTTTGGGGGGGGGGGGGGGGTGGGGGGGTTACATTGAAGATGTGCACCTCCTATTTTCTTTTCAGATATTTTCATATTTACAGTTCCCCATATTCAAAAATGGTCTTTGTCAATTCAGATTTTAGTTGGGAGGGGTACGCATCTGCTATTCGCAACTCCTCTTAAACCAGTGAATGGATTTCCTTGAAACTCTCAGACATTCTTTTACATACATTGAAGATGTGCACCTCCTACTTTGTTTTCAGATATTTTCTTTTTTACAGTTTCCCATATTGAAAAATGAACTTTTGTCAAATTCAATTGACATTCTGCACAGATCTGCTATCTGCAACTCCTCTTAAACCATTGAACAGATTTCATTGAAACTTTCAGACATTCTTTTACATATATTGAAGATGTGCACCTCCTGTTTTGTTTTCAGATATTTTCATTTTTATGATTTCTCATATTTAAAAATGGTCTTTGTCAATTCAGGCTTGCATGGGGAGGAGGGGGGGGGGGGGGGGGGGGTGTTGACATTTGCTATCCATGACCTTTTTTAAACTAGTGAATGGATTTCAATGAAAATTCAAACATTGGTATCAGTGTTTGTGCTCTCTATATTAAACACACTTTTACTGTTGTAAAATGTTTCTTGGTGGGAGTGGGTGGTATTATTTAGTGAGCAGTGCTCACAGTTTTTTTAGTTTTTATTTTGTGAAGACCTCAAATCGATTAATATGAAAATGTGAAAACAGGTGAATTACCCTTTACCCCAGACAGGGCAGGGGAATGGGCAATGATTGGAGGGGGGACAGACATAGTTGAGTCAACAAAAATTTCAAACTTTACTCCAGAGAAACTTGTGCATGTTCCAATTTTGATGGGCTTATGTTGCCCCGCTAGGCGGTGCTCTTGTGTCAAGTTTTAATTTCATTCTGATCCTTCCATTTATCAAAGAGTGATTTATTTATTTATTTATTTATTGGTCTTTAAGGTCACATATTTTTACAATGGCTAATCATGACCACAGCATGAGTATCAACTCAAGACCAGGGGTGAGCATTAATAAGCCATGTTGCCCATTTTGGAGAGGGTTTGCACCTCCCGAGCATTGGTGACTGGGTCCTATTTTACTGCAGTGAACAGGCAGTGCTTCACTTCCCGGGGTTCTCACAGGGATCAAAGAGTAATTGCCCTTGAACTTAGAAATTTCACATATTAGTTGCAATTATAGCTCCTGATCCATCATACAGACTTCTGTGGTTGAAAATTTGACTGGGACACAAGACTTCATTATATATAATAATTTAATAATAATATAAATACCCTGAACCAAAACAGCTATTCAATTCATCGTTTCACTGGCCTTGCAAGACAGGTGGCCTCTCAAGGAAGGTTTTAATGTACTGTATACTGTTGAATTTCAGACCATTTCAAATGCTGGGTTCACAGTGATATCCACCATCTCTCTGCATCTAGTTTCTTTCTGAGGTGCTCTTTTGTTCACACGACTCACTTGATTTGTAACTGAGGTACGCTATTTTTAACATGCCTGAAATATCAGTTGTAGAACATGTATTCAATATTTTCTGTGCCACATGCCAGGCCTACCTGGGGCAGATCCCAGGTAGGCATTGGATGTCATAGAAATTATAAACGATATTCCCTCTGGCAACTGTGGGAGGTGGAGCAGTGCTTGTTTATTGTCGTAAACATGTTCTGCTCTGGTAAAATAGGACTGAACCAACACCTGGAGTTGGAAGTTTCTAACGTGTGCAGCTTAAGTATATAATCAGTTGGCTAAACTTGACTTCATCCATATAATGTGGTTATGAGATAGCCAAAGCGACCTTAGACACCAGTATATAAAGAAATAAGGTTATGTTCTACTGCTCAGAGAGGCTTGACTTAAGACATGAAGACTATTTGTAAAATAGATGTTGAACTCTTCCTGCTGTGCACTGGAGGCAATGTTTTGTTCCAGTCCTGGAAATGAGATGGGTGCGAGTGCAATTGCTCCCGTCGGCACACATGTTTTCTATTTTACAGGAGCTAAAAAAATGCACTCGTTGAAAAATAGTGTGGAGCACTAATATACTGTGAGGGCATATAAATGTGTGTTGTTTTGTGAAAGCAGCACTCAGCCAGTGACAAGTTACTGTAATAATTCAGCAATTCCTTATACATTTATCCCTTTGTACACTAGTGGTATCTGCCATCCCAGTTCAATGGCAGCAATTAGAAGAGTGCATATTCATTATTTGGGGTAGACCAATCAATACTTTCAACGTATTACTGAACAGCCATCCTATTTAATGACGTTATGACGTATCATGTTCTTGGCTGGAAAAGCGGCCGTTTGTACTCAAAGGGTTAAGGTTTTTGGTGTTTGGTGACAGTATTCCCTTGAAAATTCATATACTAACATTTTATGGGAGCAATTTACTCTCTTGTCTGATTTTGTGGGAGCTTAAAATTGCACCCGTCAATTTTGTTCATTTCCAGAACTGTTCTCACACATCAACTTTTTTTTTATCACTTATTTGGGCAGAGCCCAGGTTGTGTTTAAAATAATTAGCTTGGAATTCTATGGTAACAATTTAATTATTTTACTTCTCTGAATAGCACATCATAACAGTTCTAGATATACAATTTTTTTCACACCTGGTTTTGAGAGAGATGAAGCACCAAGAGTAATTCTGGTTTCTTAACCCTTTGAACCCCCAGAGGCCGTTTTTCAGGCCCAGTAACATGATACTTCATAATTATACCCCCGCTTTCGAAGAAAATGGGGGTATACTGGATTACATGCGTCCGTCTGTCTGTGCATCCGTGTGTGAGGCCGTCCGAGAATATTCATAACTTAAGTAAATTATTATTTTTTATAATATTTGTTGGTCATAGGTATGCCCACACTAGTTATTTTTTTTTTTATTACTTGTTCACTTAGAAATTGTGTCCGTCTGAGCCAAATTTTGTCTGTTCAGCCTGTATCTCGGGTATCAAATGTTCTATTGCAATGTAATTTGCCATGAGCACTACTTATGGTATAGGCTTTAAAAAAAAGATTCAACGATATTTCGCACATTCTCCTTTTTAGAGTTATCCCCCTTTTTTGACTTAGAAATTGTAGGAAATACACATTATTTGTCTGTTCAGCCTGTATCTCGGGTATGGGTTATCAGATTTTAGTGAAATATGGCATGTAGTTTGCCTATGACAAAGGCTTCTGCCTCATTGCATAAAACTTCCAAACACCAAACAATTTACCATACCTTTTGACTTAGAAACTGTTGAAAACTTCCGAAGAAAATGGTGGGGGAAAGTATACTGGATTGCGTTCATCCATCTGTGCATCCGTCCGTCATTCCGTATGAGAATATTCAAAAATAATATTTGTTGGTCATAGGTATGCCCACACTAGGCGGTACACCATGTGGGGGTATGCACCGGACGAAAGTCCAACTCTTGTTTCATTAAGTATGTTGAATTTTGAGGGAAGGTGTGGTGTAGACCAATCATTATTTTCAACGTGCAGCCCCAAGGCTGCACATTGAAATATTAATTCATCTACCCCCAAATAATGAATAGGGACTCTTCCTGTTGCTGCCATTGAACTGATATGGGAGATACCACTAGGGTTCAATGGGTTAGACTCTAACATCAAGACATGTACTCTTTTGGTTAGACTACTTGAGGGGACATAGCCGTGGCACTATTCGTCTGTCTGAAGACGGAGTTAGTTTCTGCTCTTATTAACCCTTTACCTAACATGAAAAGCAGACGACACTTGCAAAAAAAATTCTTGAATAACTAAATTTTTTCATTTTTTGTCTCAAAAACATAGGTTATGACCCCTCGTTGGAACGAGCTCGTTCCAACGAGGGGTCATAACCTATGTTTTTGAGACAAAAAATGAAAATATTTTGAAAATTAATTGGCGATTTTTGAGAATAGCGCTGGACGGTTTTGGCCGTTACGTTGGGTAAAGGGTTAATTAAAATACTGCTTGTCCGATCAAAACGAACTTGACATATGGGTTGGATATCTTGAGAGAAGAGCCTTATTTTGAAGGCATTGGCCAAATTGCAAGGTCACAATGGCCTAAACTTTAAATTGGTTTCCGTTCCATAATTTTTATTATACCCCCGCCCGCTAGGCAGGGGTATATAGGATTCCTCTTGTCCGTCAGTCTGTCAGTCAGTCCTCCCGTCGCAAAATTGTTGAATGGAGGGTACCGTCATGCTGGAATCAACTCCTCCCCCACTTTTCAATTCACATAGTTGAAACTTCAGAATATGATCATACACACAATGAAGATGTGAAACATGTATAAAGTCTTGTTTTTAACTTAGATTTTTTAACATTCTTCTGTTTTCATTTGGGATATATTGTTGGAAGAGGGTTCAGTTGGGCCGGAGAGTGGGGGTATCTTTGTATCATCAGTGGATGACACACGCTCCCTAGTTGATATTGGCAAGGTTGCTGCGTCAGGGTATTTTAGTGGGAGATTAAACACCACTGGCAGCCAACTTAACTTATTGTGCTAACCTTGTTTTCTACAGATTTTTAAAATAATTTAAATGGTTCTGTACAATAAATTGTGTGAATCATTTATCTTTGTGAATACAATGCAATGTGAAATCAGTGTAACAAATCAGACATGTTAACCCTCCTGGAATTTTCAGGAATTTAACGTTGTTCCCGGCATCCCAGAAAAAGATATTGGGCCGAAATTCCCAGAAAATATCAGTCAAAAACAAACAGCAGTTTGTTTTGAAATAATTTGAGTGTTGATTTGTGATCAGTTTCAAAAGATGTATAGTCTTGGCATTACCCTGTTCTAAAATCATTAAAATGATCGTAAAATTCATAATTAAAAGCAAAATATTTTTGTACCTTTTTTTTTAAAGTATACAAAATTTGTCTTGATCAGCTGTTTTTATTGTGGCGAACTTGTGTCAAACATTTGATCACCAACCCCTCTTGGGGGTGCGGTGGCTCAGTTGGTAAAGGTGCAGGCTGCAAGCCGAGAGGTCCTCGGTTTGAATCTCACCTGCGGCAATCGCGTTGTGTCCTTGGGCAAGACACTTCATCCCCATTGCCCACGTCATACGCCTTAGTACACAGCGTCACCGTGCCCCCATGTCACGTGGGGGCACGGTGACGCTGTGTACTAAGGCGTACTGCACGTTGATGGTGCACCTGTCTTCAACCAATGCTAACCCTGCTTGTGTGGAGTTAATATGTTGGGGAGCTGACAGCTGCTCGCCGTTGCTCGGTGGTTCTCTCCAGGTACTCTGGCTTCCTCCACCCGTAAAACTGTCACGGTCATGGTTAGCCATTGTGCAAAAATATGTGACCTTAAACACCAATAAATAAATACCAACCCCTCCAGATGTTTGGTTTGTAAGGTTTTTTTTCATCAGAGAATTCCTCTTTAATAGTGTTCATTTATATTTTTCCTGCATTTGAATAAGGGTGCCCATGTTTTGCTTTGCAAACTATAATGCTGTGTTTGAACATTGAAAGGAGAACGTAAATCAGTCTTGGCATTCTTAACCCCCTGCACACTGATGTAAAAATATCGAAATTTCAGGCTGCTAATTTTTCCCATGATGCAACTAGAAATTTAATCAATTCAGTCTTGTTTGACAGAGCTCATTGAGCGCTGTCAAACAAGACTGAATTGATTAAATTTCTAGTTGCATTATGGGAATAATGGCTACTTGAAATTTTGGTATTTTGACATCAGTGTGCAGGGTGTTAAAAATTCAGGAAAGCTAAAAATCGCTCCCCTCGACATACACAAGGCCTGGATGTATGGGAGAGGCAAGTGCGGCTGTCTTACACAGACCACTGACAAAGCAGAGACCTGAAGAGATGTGGGTTTTAGGAATAAGCTGTTATGGTTATCATTAGCTTAACTTGACAAAGTCAAGATAAGCTATTGCCATCACGCGTGCGGAAGTCTGTTAGTCTGTGAGTCTGTTCACATTTTCCTTTAGCACGGGCTACACCCCGCAGTTCTTGTCTGATCGTCACGAAATTTCATATGCAGGTTTGGGGTCATGTCTAGATGATGACGTCCCCTTGTGGTCGCGATCGGTCAACCGGTATGGCTGCCCGAGCCCAAAACCCGAAAACCATTAGCACAGTCTACAAGTCGTATTTATGAAGGGATTTCATTGTAACTTGGTAGGATGCCTCTGTATAATGCCTAGATGAGAACATCCCCTTTTGGGCATGATCTGTGAACCGTTATGGCTGCCCAAGCCTGAAACCCAAAAACTTTTACCACAGTCTGCAGGTCATGTTTAATATGGAGGGATTTCATTGTAACTTGGTAGGATGACTCCTTATGATGTCTAGATGAGAATTTCCCCATTTTGGCATGATCTGCCAACCGTGACGACTGTCCAAGCCCAAAACCCGAAAACCTTTAACACAGTCTACAGGTCATATTTATTGAGGAATTTCATTGTAACTTGGTGGGTTGACTTCATATAATGTCCAGATGAAAACGTCCCCTTTTGGACACGATTGGGCAACTGTGACAGCTACAGGGGCCCGAAAACCTTTAGAACAGTCCACAGGTCATAATTATGAAGGGATTTCATTGTAGCTTGGTAGGATGACTCCAAATAATGTCTAGATGAGAACGTTCCCTTTTGGTCGCGATCATTCAGCCTTGATGGCTGCCATAGTCTATAGGTCGTATTTATGGAAGGATTCCATTATAACTTGTTAGGTTGACTCCATATAATGCCTAGATGATGACATCCCCTTTTGGTCGTGATTGGTCAACTGTGATGGCTGCAGGTGCCCGAAAATCTTGAGCACAGTATACAGGTCATATTTATGAAGTGATTTCATTGTAACTTCGTAGGATCACTCCAGATGATGCCCAGATGAGAATGTCCCCTTTTGGTTGCGATCATTCATCCATGCTGGCTGCCCGAGCCCAAAGCCCAAAAACCTTTAGCACAGTCTACAGGTCATATTTATGAAGGAATTTCATTGTAACTTGATAAGTTAACTTCATATAAAGTCTAGATGAGAACGTCCCATTTGGATGCAATTGGGAAATTGACGGCTTCAGGGGCCCGAAAACCTTTTGCACAGTCTACAGGCCATATTTATGAAGGGATTTCAATGTAACTTGATAGGATGACTCGTTTTGGAATAAGTTCACTGTAACTTGGTAACTTTCGTTGATATACGTTAACTGTGAGGGCCACATATATTAATAGTGAGGTCATATTAACCCACCCCTCAGCTCTTCAGTACAGTCTACACCTCATATTATTTTTATCAAAAACATAGCATACAGGGAACAGAAATGAACATATTCCCAATTATCACAATTCTTGTCTTATTTCAATCCTTTCATAAATATTGAACATTATCCTTTTCATCAAACATAACACACAAGTTAAGCTACAGTGTCATTGACACTTTCATTTTCTAAGGCCAGAAGGGCGAGATTTCGCCCTCCTTAATTTTTTTAAGGCGAGCAAATAAATTTCTCTCCTGAAAGTGCCAGGCCTGGTAAATCACAATGCACCGCCATTTTTAACCTTGAATTCTGAGTGATACTGGGAAAGTTCCTTTGATTTATTTCTAATGATAAAAACATCTGTCTGGACATAACCTCTTTCTTTCATGTAAATCTTTGAATCAAACAAGCCAGTGTTTGGGAAGTTGAACTGATGACAACTCTGGTTTAATTCAGCGTTGAAGGCCCCTTTTGGAAGTGTTATTATTTTCTTGATTATTATTTCTTGCAGAATGATATTGAAATGAGAAGGATCTAGAGAAAAATTCATTCTGTGGCTCCTCTACATATTTCAAGCAGTGCTCTGTTGAGAAGATTATAGGGTTTCAGTGTTTACGGCCTCGGGAACATTCAGCCCCAGGTATTTTTCTGGGAATATTCGGCCTCGGTCAAGGCTGAATATTCCCACTTTTGAGGCCGAATGTTCCCAGTTTGGGTAAAAATTTTCAGAGTTTGGCTGTTGAGAAATAACATTAAAAAATATTTTTTTAGTTCATTTTGTTTTTGTTTTATTTTTAGCTCAACTTTGGCGAAGCCAAATTTGAGCTTTTGTCATGGCCCGTCGTCCGTCTGTCCGTCTGGCTGTCTGTCCGTCTGTCTGTACATCAACAATTGGATACGGCTCGGGCTAGAGGCCGTATTTATGAACCGATCTTTACGAAACTTCTTGGGTACCTTTGTTATGACTGTGGGACGAGAACGAGTGTTTTGGGGTGCGGTCCGAAATTCAAGATGGCTGCCAGCCGCCATTTTGTACCGACGATGCAGAAATCTGTTTTTTGTACAGAACTTCCATATGAAAGCTCTGATTTGAATAATTTTTTGTATGAATGTTTAGTACCATGGGATACATCACATATAATACAGGTTTTTTTCTTGTGCGTAAATTGTGCAAATTAGACTAATTTTGAGGTTTTTTGGTGTTACTTTCAGCAATGTAAGTGCCAATGCCAATACGGCTCGGGCTAGAGGCCGTATTTATGAACCGATCTTTACGAAACTTCTTGAGTACCTTTGGTATCACCGTGGGACGAGAAGGAGTGTTTTTGGGTCCGGTCCGAAATTCAAGATGGCCGATGGCAGCCATTTTGTACAAAATTAGGTGCAATCAGATTTTTTTCACAGAACATCCATATGAAAGCGCTGATTTGAATAATTATTTGTGTGAATGTTTAATACCATGGGATACATCACATATAATACAGGTTTTTTTCTCTTGCAGAAATTATGCAAATTAGATGAACTTTGATTTTTTCAGTGCGACTTACACACAGTAAGTACACATGTCAATACGGCTCAGACTAGAGTCTGTATTTATGAACTGATCTTCACGAAATGTCTTGGGTACCTTTGTTATCACCTTGGGACGAGAACGAGTGTTTCTGGGTGCTGTCTAAAATTCAAGATGGCTGCCAGTGGCCATTTTGTACCGAAATTGGGTCTAATCAGTTTTTTGTACACAACTTCTATACAGCTCAGACAAGAGGCCATATTTATGAACCTATCTTTATGAAACTTCTTGGGTACCTTTGTTATCACCGTGGGATGAGAGCGAGTGTTTTGGGGTGTGGTCCGAAATTCAAGATGGCCACCAGCAGCCATTTTGTACCAAAATTAGTGCAATCAGTCTTTTGTACAGAACTTCTGTATAAAAGTTCTGATTTGAATAAATTTTTGTATGAATGTTTAGTAACATGGAATACATTACATATTGTAAGGGGTTTTTTTTCGTGCATAAATTATGCAAATTAGATGAACTTTTGGTTTATTCAGTGCTACTTACACAATGTAAGCACACATGTCAATACAGACAGCTTAGGGTAGAGGCTGTATTTATGAACTGATCTTCACAAAACTTCTTCGGTACCTTTGCTATCACCTTGGGATGAGAATGAGTGTTTCTGGGTACGGTCCAAAATTCAAGATGGCTGCCAGTGGCCATTTTGTACCGAAATTAGGTCCAATCACTTTTTTGTCACAAGTTCTATACAGCTCGTATTTATGAACTGATCTTCACAAAACTTCTTGGGTACCTTTGTTTTCACCTTGGGACAGGAACGAGTGTGTTTTGGGGTGCCTTTGTTATCACTGTGCTATGAGAACAAATATTTTGGGGTTCAGTCAGACCCACTCTGGGACTGAAAGATTTTAGTTTAGCATCTGACTGTCACCCACCTTTACAATACTTTACCTATACATTTGTTACAGGCAACGGTCAGTATTTATGTACAGACCATTACAATACTTTATATGTACCTTTGTTATCAGGTCATTACCTAGATGTTTGTCATTGCTGTGTCACATACTATACATGTACATGTCTTTGTCTTGACAAGTTGAGCTACAGTGTCATTGACACATTCATTTTTGTATATTAGGAGGTTTTCCAGAATATTTTTTTAAAGAATAATATATACGGAATATCTACCTTTTATTCCTAAAGTCGAAATATATTAAGCACAAGACCGATCCATAATGAATTATAATGAAAAAAAAAAACAACAGTATTGAATGCCAGAATTACAATTTATGTGCTCCAATGCTGACATGCAAACCCGAAATGATAGGTCATGACTTCTTGGATGTTGTTTGGCATAACTCAACTTGAAAATTTGGTTTTGATAAGTTCTTCTGAAGTAGTAATCAAAGTTCTGGCCTCTGAAGAGATACTCATACATGGTTTTTACAGTGCGACTGAAGTTCGATTGATTTAATCGCGCTTGATTTGCCGATCACATACTGTTTTTACAGTTTCTTTGAACCCTTCAACACTCTTGTATATAAAGTGTAATTGTATTTTGTATTTCATTCATTCGTGTTTGTAGTTATGCACAATTCCTTGTCATCTTCCAGTTCGAGGTTCTTGGGGATCTGAACCCACTAACCTACTGCCAACAGGCACACTGAAACCAAACAAGATTATTGGTTCTCGCTTCTGACTCTCGTAGGTTCATGAGCAAATTAAGTTATAAAACAAATGAAGTTATTTGGGTCGCAAGGGATTTAAATCCCACATCGTTCTTGTGTACGCCTTCGGCTGAAACTTAAAAATTTGTCAAAAGGCAGACCAGATGGCCAAGGCTCAGCATCCACACCTACTTTATAGGCTGATGGATGACTCCCAGCTTTCAAAAACACATATTGGTAGAGTTTTTTGTTTTTTGTAATCATTAAGGATTTCTGTTTTTTGTTGAAATAAAGGTGTTTGAACTCATCTTAAAACTGTAACTCTCTTTGTCTGCCTGTTTTAAAACGGAGGCCAAATTTTCCCGAGGCCGAAAAGACCCACTCCCAAATTATACTTCTAAGAATTTTCTATAATTTTTATTTCTTACAACTCAATGTCTGCTGTTCAGCAGCCACAAAGTGATTGTAGGAGACCTGCAAGAAATTTTTTGAATAATTGAAATTTCTGAACATTCGCTGAAGTTAATTATGCCTCACTATTTTTTTATTATAAATTATTTGTCCACTGCTAGTCATAAAGTGATTGTAGGAGAAGTGGAAGAGAATTTTTTTTTTTTTTTTTTTGAACTTTGACATCTACATGTGTTGTACTTGAAACTTAAAAATTATGGTCTTATTTCCTTAATTTTTGGTTTTATTAGCTCGTCTGACTTTCAGTCAGGGGAGCAATAGTGATCACTCACCACCTGTCATCTGTGAACATGGTGTTTACGTCTTCTCCAAAACTGCTGAACCGATTTAAATGAAATTTGAGATAATAGTTTATGACATCGCATTTTAATTTTGTTCAAATCAAGTTGCCTTGCCCCTCGGTAGGGCCATGCCCAAAAAGTGTGCTTAAATCTTAAAAAATCTTCTCATGAACCAGCAGTAGCATAGACTTGATATTTGGTGTGCAGCTTCCTCTTGAGATGTAGACTCAGGTTTGTTCGAGGAGCTATATTTGCCATTGTTGTGGGAGGGGCAAGAATTTTTGCCCCACCCAAAATTTCTGTTTTCCGAACCGAGAGGCTGATTTGAACCAAATTTGATATGAGGGCTTATTGGGTCATAAGTACTTGATTTATGCCCAAAGAATGTTCCTGTCGCCCCATGGGAACTGCAGGAGCTAAAAATAGAAAAAATTTAAAACGCTCATATTTCCAAAACTACATGGTACTGAGAATTCTTATTTGGTGTGAAGCTGCCTTAGGCCCAACAGAATGGAATGGTAAAAAAAAATTGCTATCTGTTTTCTCATAGGGTACTTTTTCGAGACTTTGAAAAAGTGCCAAGTCAGCATTTTTTTAACACTGTGGGTAATGGGAAAAACATTTAAGACTATTCTCCCAAACCACTGCTCCAAAAACTTTCAAATTTCACACATAACATCTTTGGAAGATTTTTTCACATGTTTATTGAAATCAAATCCCTGGGTCCATATTTGGGCTCTCTATGGGATTCCAAATATGGGCTCCCATAGAGAGCCCAAATATGGACCCAGGGATTCAAGTTTGTTCAAGCGAAGTCCCTGGATTCATATTTGGGCTCCCTATGGGAGCCCGAATTATAACTTAGTTCAATATGAGGAATTTTCAGGTGGCATTTTTATGGTCTTTTCTAGTAAGACGATAGTGTTTTAGATTAATTGAAGGGCCTGGAAATAATACCGAAAAATTGAACCGAAACTGAGGTTTTCTAAATTCAAAATGAGGAATTTTCAGGTGACATTTCTATGGTCTTTTCTAGTAAGATGATAGTGTTTTAAATTAATTGAAGGGCATGGAAATAATACCGAAAAACCAAACCAAAACCGAGGTTTTAAAAAAAATAAAACCGAAACCAAACCTGGAAAAAACAACCCTCCATGCACTATTTTAATCAGTGATTTCTCGTATTTGGTTTTGATGGAAATCTTTTGAAAATTACTCCAGTTACAAGTTAATTAGTTACTGTTATCTTTTTACAGATTGCCACTGTGAAATTTGCTTTCAGCAGATTTCTTGACTTTTTTCTACACATTGCCACATTGTTGTCCTTACCATTTTTTGGACGAACTGAAAGAAGAATCCAATCAACAAGTACACTACCAAGTGAAATTACTGGTTCTACATCCAGTAGATCGCTGTCTTCTGCCTATGATCACAGCATTTCAGACGGTAAATTTCTTTACTGATGTTATTCCGATATCCCACACAACTCCCAAGATGGAGGGGGGGGGGGGGGGGGGGGGGGGTGGGGGCGTGGCACAATAGTGTAGACACATAGGCAAAGACTGGTATTTTGAAACCTTCAAATAAAATCTTGCGATTCTTTACCTAATGTTTTCATGTCTGGCCAGCACTATTCATAAAAATCCCCTCAGCGAACCTCATGAAGTGAAGCAGTACTTATTTATTGTGGTAAGAATGCTCTGTTTTACTGGTAAAATAGGACCCAATCACTAATACTTGGGACTGAAGTCTTCTAAATTGGGCAACATGGGTATAAACAATTGGTTAAACTTATATAAATAAACAAATTTGATGGGGAGATATCTGATGAAGGAGATGCTGTTTCCACTTTTTAGTAAACCACTTCTCGATGGGGGATACCTGTGGCATTGTGCTTTCTTTTTAGCTCACCTCACTGAAAGTCCGGTGAGCTATAGTGTTCACTCACCGTCTGTCGTCCGTGAACATGGTGTTTCCATCTTCTCCTCCAAAACCGCTGAACTGATTAAAGTGAAATTTGATATAATTGTTTGTTATGACATTGCATTTTGATTTTGTTCAAATCAAGTTGCCTCGCCCCTCATTAGGGCTACTCCCAAAAAGTGTGCTTAAATCTTAAAAAATCTAATTATGAACCAGAAGTAGCAGAGACTTGATATTTGGTGTGCAGCTTCCTTTTGAGGTGTAGACTCAGGTTTGTTCAAGAGAAGTTCGAGGAGCAATATTTGTCGTGGGAGGGGCAAGAATTTTTGCCCCACCCAAAATTTCTATTTTCCGAACCGAGAGGCTGATTTGAACCAAATTTGATATGAGGGCTTATTGGGTCACAAGTACTTGTTTTATGCCCAAAAAATGTTCCTGTCGCCCCATGGGAACCACAGGAGCTAAAAATAGAAAAAATTTAAAACGCCCATATCTTCAAAACTACACAGCGCAGAGAATTCTTATTTGGTGTGAAGCTTCCTGAGGACCAACAGAATGGTCAAAAAAAAAATTGCTATCGGTTTTATCATAGGGTACTTTTTCGGGACTTTGAAAAAGTGCTGAGCAGTTGGAATGTTTTGATATTTAGTATGCAGCATCCTTAGGGGGGGAGATTCAAGTTTGTTCAAGCCAAGTCCATGGGTTCATGTTTGTCTCCCTGTGGGAGCCCGAATTATAACTTAGTTCAATATGAGGACTATTCTTCAAAAATCTTCTTCACATCCACCAGTCAGATTCAAGTTTGTTCAAATCGGGTTCCTGAGTTAATATTTGTGCTCTCTTTTGGCGCCCGATTTTTAACTTAGTGCAATATGAGGAAATTTCTTTGAATATCTTCTTCAGATGCACCAGTCGGAATTCTTTCATATTTGGTATACAACATCTCTTGAGGTTCAGAGTCATGTTTGTTCAAATCCGGTTCCTGGGTTAATATTTGGGCTCCCTATTGGAGCCTGAAGTTCAACTTCGTGCAGTATAAAGATTGTTCTTTACAAGTCTTCTTCTACAGATCCACCAGTCAGAATCTTTTCATATTTGGTATACAACATCTCTAGAGGGGTCAGATTCAAGTTTGTTCAAATCTAGTCCCTGAGGTAATATTTGCACTCTCTATTGGAGCCTGAATTTTAACTTAGTGCAATATGTGGAATTTTCTTTAAAAATGCCGCTCAGGATCACCGATCCAATGTCGAGTTGTGACAACAGTTCCTCGCACCAAGGCCAACACACCTATGAAGTTTCATGACTCTAGGTTGAACCACTATCAAGTTCTCATCCGGAAACTAATTGTTGCGATATACTATGTTCAAGGTCACTGTGACCTTGACCTTTGACCTGGTGAGTCCAAGATCAATAGGGTACTTCCTCGCACCAAGGCCAACACACCTATGAAGTTTCATGACTCTAGGTTGAACCACTATCAAGTTATCATCCGGAAACCAATTGTTGCGATATACTATGTTAAAGGTCACTGTGACCTTGACCTTTGATCTGGTGAGTCCAAGATCAATAGAGTTCTTCCTCGCACCAAGGCCAACCCACCTATGAATGTAGATTGAACTACTATCAAGTTATCATCCGGAAAGGAATTGTTGCGATTTACTATGTTCAAGTTCACGTTGACCTTGACCTTTGACGTAGCGAGTCCAAAATCAATAGGGTTCTTCCCCTCACCAAGGCCAATCTACCTATGAAGTTTCATGAATGTGAGTTGAACCATTATCAAGTTATCATCCGGAAACCAATTGTTTAAGATTTACTATGTTCAAGGTCACTGTGACCTTGACCTTCGACGTAGCATGTCCAAAATCAATAGGGTTCTTCCTCCCACCAAGACCAACCTACGTATGAAGTTTAATGAATGTGAGTTGAACCACTATCAAGTTATCATCCGGAAACCAATTGTTTAAGCCCGCCCGCCCGCCCGCCCGCCATTCACCAAACTATAAGTCGAGTTTGACTTCGTCACAACTCGACTAAAAATCTTCTTCAGATCCACCAGTTGAAATCTTTTGGTATTTAATATACAACATCTCCAGGGGGGTCAGGTTCAAGTTTGTTCAAAATAGGTTCCTGGGTTAATATTGGGGTTCCCTATTGGGGCCCAAAGTTTAACTTAGTGCAATATGAGGAATGTTCTTTAAAAATCTTCTTCAGATCCACCAGTCAAGAGTCTTTTCATATTTGGTGTACAACATCTCTAGGTGGTCAGATTCATGTTTGTTCAAATTTGGTCCCTGAGTCCAAATTTGAGCTCTCTATTGGAACCCAAATTTTACCTTAGTGCAATATGAGAAATGTTCTTTAAAAATCTTTTTCAGATCAACCTATCAGAATCAAGCCTGGTTTTTTAAGGGGAGCTATAGCTCCCGCCCTCCATGGCTCCTGCAAAATCAATTTAAGGAGAGCTGTAATTGTTCTGAACAGCTGTGATGGCTCTCCTTAAACCTTCAATTCCTTTATTAATAACTCACTAAGCACATAATAGCTCTCCTGGCACCGGTTTTGGGGAAGCTGTAGTAGCTCCCACAGATTTTTTTAAACGCCCAGGCCGGCTGAATCTTTTCATATTTGGTATACAACATGTCTAAGGGGGTTAGATTCAAGTTTGTTCAAATCTCTATTTGAGCCCAAAGTTTAACTTAGTGCAATGTGAGGACATTTCTTTAAAAACCTTCTTCAGATCCGCCAGTCAGAATTCTTTCACATTTGGTATATAACATCTCAAGGGATCAGTTTCAAGTTTGTTCAATTTGAATCCCTGGTTTAATATTTGGGCTCTATATGAGTGGGAGGGGGGTGGGTCGGGGGGGCATGTTAGGTTCAGGTTTGTTCAAACCCATTGCTTAGTGTTTTTCCATAAAATTTGCCTTTCATGACTTCATTCCTTTGTAGTGTTGATAAATCATGTCTAACTTAATGTGACTCCAAATACTTCTTTGAACCACTTTGGCAGGTGAGCGATTAAGACCCTTGGGGCCTCTTGTTTTTAAAATTATCCAATTCAATTTATGTTTTCAACATTAAAAAGCTGGTTTGGACAAGGGTAGTGTTGTGCGGTTTTATTTTTCTTGTTTCTGTTCGTTTTTTTTTAAAAAATCTTGGTTTATAGGTCGGTTTTCGGTTTTGTATAGTAAGACATCTGCAGTTTCCAACAGAAACTATGTAGTGTCAATATAATGCCCATACTGTCATATTTTCAATGATGATTTAATTGGCATTGCCTAGCATTTGTGCTAAGTGTATAAATGGCAGGCATTATCAAAACAAAATAATATAGAAGAAAATAAAATGTAACAGTGTTCGTAGAATATCACCACTCCCCAATTCTAGGCACATGCCCCCCCCCCCCCCCCCCACCTCTGGTCTTTAAGTTCAGGCATAGAGAGTCAATGATGAATTGATATTAACACATGGGTGTGAAAAGATCCAATTCACAATTTCCCAGGGCTCTGTTCAGTGCTCACTCGTGGGTGGGGCCCTGGGCAGCCTAACAAAATGACCCTACCAGGCATTGCAAATAATAACAAGCGTTGCCAAGTGGGTCACCTAGACACCCATCCTAACATATTTGACATTGAACTGATGTATGGACTCTTTTCAATACCCCCCCCCCCCCCCCCCCCCCCACACACACACACACACACAGTAGTGCCACCACCCGCCCAAGTAAAATAATCAGCAATCATTTCATGTCTGGAATGGGAAAGTCATATTGTTTGTAGCTGGGTGGGCTTCAAAACGAACCACTTTACCAAATACCTATTGTCTCCCCCCTCCCCCCCCCCCCCCCCCCCCCCCCCACACACACACACACACACCTCACGCACGCAATGGTTTTAGCTCAATGGAATTGATTTCACAAATTCACTCTGGTGTACTGTTATATATTGTAACTTTTTTGCGTTTGCCTCTTGCCATTCCAATTTCTATTTCTACCGCTGATTTGTTCCTTTGGTTGGCCCCCTTAAAGTAAGTTGTGTGGGAATGCAACTGTGGCACGTTGACAGCGATATTACGGAACGCAGCTTTTTCCCGTGGATATGGACGATTCGGACTTGGGACGTTTCGGCCTCGGGACGTTTCGGTTCAAGGCGTTTTGGTCTTCATATATTGAACTAAATAGAATAAGAACTCGCGGTTTCGTGTTTTTAGTGGGCCGAAGCCTTCAGGACAAATTGTCTCGGGCTGGAACGTCCCAAGACTGAATTGCAGTAAAACCTCTTCCCGGATAAGCACATCAAGGGAGGCAACAGACTACATCCGAAACACGTGGTGGGGAAACCCGTGACAAATGTTATTTTCGAATATGACAATGAAATGCCAAGACCTTTTTCTGATATGATATTATTCCCTGTCCAACAGATTTTTCGATAAGTAATTTTAATTAAACTGATTGACTATGTCATACAAACTTGTTCAAAAACGAAGCCAATTGAGCAAGGTATTTCCTGTAATCAGTGAAATGTAGGCGTGTTGGCTGTCTGTTTTGTCATTCTCACAGAAAACACAACCCATTTTTACGTCAACGATGTGTGATTGACAACTTGTCATACATCATTCTCAAGCGATCTGGACATGCTGGAGTGACCCCTTTACACCCAGAATGTGGCGTGCATTGACGACACTGTTATTTCCTGACAAAGCTCGACATTTCAGACATTGTTAGTGCAAACTGAATAACGAAAACATCTCTTCCCGACATTTTAGGAAAAAAACGAAACCGTACTCATTTACCAGTTACACGGTTTCGGTTTTCAAGCAAAACCTAAACCGACTTACAAACCCGGTTAACCTGGTTAACCATACAACACTAGATAAGGGGTTAACAAGTGTTATCACTATACAACAGGTTTTCAACCCTGGTGGCATCATGGGATCCTGTGACACTCACCATTTTTGCGAGAATCCAAATGAATTCTCCCAAATTTAGATGAAATATAATCCCAGCTTTCCTATTTTGAACACTGCTTCAACCATCTTGAACTTTGCATTACTGAAAGACCTCGTTATGTGTATGCTCCCTGTAAAACACTGTCAATCGACCCCCCGCCCCATCCCCCCCCTCCCCCACTAACTGCTCTATGAGGTGGGGTATCAAAATCCAACCACATGACTTCAATAAGACGTACTATCGGTTATAATTAGCACGATGTGTTTCCCAGTGTTGTGACAAGGTTATGCTTCCGACACAAAATAGGATATCCAAACATCATTTCTCTGCAAAACGGCTGTTGATAATTAGAGAAAAAAGCGTGTCGCTCCCAAACTACATAAATAAAATCGTTAAAATATATATTTGAAATATCGTACAAAATGACTTTTGAGGGCAGTTTCGATCTCGCATGAATATTTGGGAAGACCTTCTTGTTACTTTTTGTTGATGTCGGTGTTTCTTTGATTCCGTAATTTTGGGATACCATTTAGCACATTTTTCCAACCAGTCGGGCAAATACTACTTTTAATATCATAGGGAAATTTTAAAAACGCGTTTCGTTTTCGAATATATTGAGTAAAAATCAGTGTGATTTGTCCTTGAATTTTTACAATCCGACTGTTATTAGTGATGTTACGCCAAAAATGGAAATAATAAAAAAAAAATCTCATTTGTAACAGGTTTTAGAACGTTTCGAAAAGAGTCATTCAAATCCACACCTTTTTTATACGGCAGTGGTAGACATATTCTGGGAAATGAAAAAGAACTCTACACAATTTGGTCGCGTTTGCAGGTATTCGCATGAAGGACAGCTCGCTTCGACTTTACAGGTTGAGAACAATGTAGTTTCGTTACCCACTGAACAGGCCAAATTGCCAGAGTTATAAGACCACAAATGTATGGAAACCTGATCTAAATCACCCCTACCTCAAAACACCTCATTCTTGTATGCACCCCCACCCCCGAAATATACAATACGCATATCTGTGTGTTATTTATTTTGGAAGTGTGGTGGGGGGGGGCATATATAAGAGGGAGGTGTGACGTTGGGGGTGATGTGGTATTAATCAGGTCTCCAGACGTCTGTGGTTAAACAAGGCAGAGGGACCTGGGGGCGGGATGCACAGCAACTCCAAATGACGACATCTCCTTTAATCCGAGGATGATATACATCATTTCTCAATAAAAAAAATAAGCGTTCAGTGGGTAATGTTGGATTTCAAGGTGTGCAGAGAACGAGCCGGTCCATTGCGAACTTGCCCCAGTGACGCGGCAAAGCATCCATGTTTTACAAAGCTATGTTCCCACTCAACTTGGCAGGGCAAAAATATAAAAAGAATATCCAAAAGACGGGTGCACAATGTTAATCTGCACAATGTTAATCTGCATCCCCCCCCCCCCCCCCCCCCCCCCCCCAAAAAAAAAAAAAAATGTTCTTGGTATAAAAAATGCAGTGGAAGATCAGTCGGGTATACATATCATCTGGCTGGTGGGGATGGGGGGGGGGGGGGGGGTGGGGGGGAGGGGGGGGAGTACAAATTCAATCAACGGTACTTGGAGAGAAATTCTAAACAGAAACACGAACAGAGTGGAATTTTCACACATATATCGTCTTAACCCATGTGAAAGAAGCATTTCACTGAACTGAGGGTCCTTTGAACGACAACCTACGGTCCATCTAAAGAAATATATTGTGTTCGGTGTCCCTTTTCCACCGAAGCTGAGAGCATATTTTGGAGTGGAAATCTCACTCCTCGAGTGTTTTAGCAGAGACCCTTCTTTATGTGGCGAGATGGGACGCGATATGTCTGAATGTATCTGAGATCAGTTAAAAATTATAAATTGGCAGAATTTGGGAGAGTTTTCAGTTTCCTGTCTGAACTCAGCAAAATTAGAAGAAATATGTACATATATTTTATATTACGTTTAAAAATGATGCGTATAGCTTGAGGTTTGTTGCTTTGGGCCACTGAGAAAAGTAGACCCAGGCTGTTGTAATATAACTGAATATAACACAACACTTAACATGATCAATTATTGAGTTCTCGTGGCAGCAATAAAATTTGGTAGCAATAACATTTCCTAATCCGAACTAATCCTTTAATTACCCTTCCAAAGATGTAAAACAAGAGCCGACAATAGCTACTGATTGTTTCTGAAACAGCCTCTGATCGCAATGAAAACATTGACTGGTGACAATAGATAAAGCATAAATTACTCCTATGAAGTTTATTCTTTTGAGATTTCCAACTTAGAAACTGGTTAAATAGAATTACAATTATGTATATTTATATACTTTTATATTTGCACTGCGACTTGTAAAGAAAATTTTGTTTCTAACATTCGACCTACCATTTAACAATTTTAATAGCACTACGACAAATATTGAAATTATTTTGAATCTATTTAAGGGAAAAGACAGCGCTCGTGTGGTGTTTTCCAACAAATAGTTGCAATACAATGAGAAAAAATTCAATTTCTAACAATCGGCCTGTCACTTAAGTTAACCGTGCACATGTATATTAGCACTACAAAAAAGCCCTGGGCCTATTTCATCCGTAGACCGACTTAGGGGCATACCTCAGTTGCTGACTTTATTTTTGGCAGACTTCTCCCATGGGCGATTTCCCACCAATTAACTCTTTGTAGACTTAAAACCACAACAACAAAGCTTGAATATTTTTTTTTGCGACAATTTATTGGAAAACACCCAGCGGTGTTTTGAATAGAGAGTTGCAAAAAATGAGGAAAAAAAA
The DNA here is from genome assembly GCA_031216915.1 of Pictodentalium vernedei. Lineage (NCBI taxonomy): Eukaryota > Metazoa > Mollusca > Scaphopoda > Dentaliida > Dentaliidae > Pictodentalium > Pictodentalium vernedei. The sequence goes on along the minus strand of JAUFNR010000192.1, from coordinate 35,610 downwards.
CAAACAATTTCTACAGCCCCGTGTCTTGCAGCACACTGAGAGACCATGTGTTCCAGTGTTGTTTTCTTAATACTGGATAGCTGTCTTTTCCACCTAAGATCGCCGCATGTACATGTGCCGAGTCGACGTCCAGTAAGAGTAGGCTTCGACACCCTTATAGTTTAAAGTCCCCCCCCCCCCCTTCCCCCACCCATAAATAACAGATGTATGCCCCCACCACATATCGGGGATCACATGTCGCCTATCGCAGAGATAGGCCTACTGACACCACCTCTAGTTCCACAGAAAGTTAAAAGTTATTTTTCGGCATAATTATGTTGTTGCCGGAACGCAATTTAATTTGAGTGCATTCAAAAACAGAAACCAGATATTGCAAATAAAATCATTAAAATTATTTTCGACAGTATTAATATGGGCAGATCATTAGCGGTCATAACTGAAATAGAAGGCGATCAATTGTATCTCGATTTGTGGTCACTCTTGTTTGTGTTGATGTAAATATGTGAAAATGAATATTACACAGTAATTAGACTTGAATATTTCTCCATTTGAACTTTATATGCCAAGATTATTTTAATGTGATTTTTTGTTCTTGTTACAAATTACAATTAATTGAATATATTGATATATATGCATTCCCAATAAATTATAACAAAATACAGAATAAATTTCAAAAATATATTGAATAACATTTGATAAATAAAAGTTGTCAGAAAGGTTATAAACAACATCTCAAAAGAGTTATGCTTTATCAGACCAGTGCTGAAAAACCCCATTAATTAGCTCTGCCCACTCATAAAAAGTTCCTCTATAAATAGACACAGAGATCTTAATTGAACCCGATTAACAGTGAATTCATTATGTAATCATATGTAACAACTGGGGTAATTTGGAAGACTACTTTTACAGGGACTGTACACGTAATGCTGGAATACTGCTTTGTGATTTGGAGGGCTATGGAAAGATGGAATGCATTGATGGAAAGGGATCATAAGAGTTCCCTTCAACACTGATGCATCACAGCGTATTTTTAGCCAAAGTGAAAGAACACTGAGTTTTATCATCATTATAAAGCAGATTGTTTTTCTGAAAGCAATAACAAATACTTTTGTTGATTTTATTAAATGTTTTTAATTGTTTGAGGTCCAGTAATTTATGATATTTGGCATGTGGATGTATTACCATGAGACGATGTACTATCATGACCCACATATGACTTTGACCTCGATCCACATATGACCTTGACCTCAAGGTCAAATTATTGATTTTTTTTTTATCTTTTGACCCAGGCTTATGATATTTGGCATGTGGGTGTATCACCACGAGGCGATGTGTCGAGTATTATCATGACCCACATATGACCTTGACCTTTGACCTCAAGGTTAAATTATTGATTTTTTTATCTTTTGACCTAGGCCTATGATATTTGGCATGTGGGTGTATCACCATGAGATGATGTGCCATCATGACCCATATATGACTTGGACCTCGACCCACATATGATCTTGACCTTTTACCTCAAGGTCAAATTATTGATTTTTTTACCTTTTGACGTAGGCTTATGATATTTGGCATGTGGGTGCATCACCATGAGACGATGTACCATCATGACCCACATATGATGACCTTTGACCTCAAGGTCAAATTACTGATTTTTTGGCAAGTGAGCTTGTCTGGGCAATAACTTATTGACCTTTTCACCTTGGCTTATGATATTTGACATGCGAGTGTATCACCATAAGACGATGTGAGGCGTACCTTCATGATCCATATATAACATTGACCTCAAGGTCAAATTACTGATTTTTTGGCAAGTAAGCTTGTCCGGGCCTGACCTTTTTTACCTTTTCACCCCGGTTTATGATATCAGGCATATGAGTGTATCACCATGAGACGATGTGTCACGTACCGTCTTGATCTACATGACCTTGACCTTTGACCTCAATGTCACATTATTGACAGTTTTTTTTTAATCTTTTGACCAAGGCATATGATTTTTGGCATGTGAATGTATCACCAGAAGATGTGTCACATACCATCCTGACCTTCTTTGACCTCAAGGTCAAATTATTGATTTTTTTAGCTCAACTTTGGCAAAGCCAAATTTGAGCTTATGCCATGGCCCGTCGTCCGTCTGGCCGTCTGTCCGTCAACAATTGGATACGGCTCGGGCTAGAGGTCGTATTTATGAACTGATCTTTACGAAACTTCTTGGGTACCTTTGTTATGACTGTGGGCCGAGAATGAGTGTTTTTGGGTGCGGTCCGAAATTCAAGATGGCTGCCAGCTGCCATTTTTGTACAGAACTTCCATATGAAAGCTCTGATTTGAATAATTTTTTGTATGAATGTTTAGTACCATGGGATACATCACATATAATAAGGGTTTTTTTCTCGTGCGTAAATTATGCAAATTAGACTAACTTTGATGTTTTTTGGTGTTACTTTCAGCACTGTAAGTGCAAATGCCAATACGGCTCGGGCTAGAGACCGTATTTATGAACCGATCTTTACGAAACTTCTTGGGTACCTTTGTTATCACCGTGGGACGAGAACGAGTGTTTTGGGGTCCGGTCCGAAATTCAAGATGGCCGATGGCAGCCATTTTGTACGAAATTTGGTGCAATCAGATTTTTGCACAGAACTTCCATATGAAAGCGCTGATTTGAATAATTTTTTGTGTGAATGTTTATTACCATGGGATACATCACATATAATACGGGTTTTTTTCTCGTGCAGAAATTATGCAAATTAGATGAACTTTGATTTTTTCAGTGCTGCTTACACACAGTAAGTACACATGTCAATACGGCTCGGGCTAGAGTCTGTATTCATGAACTGATCTTCACGAAACATCTTGGGTACCTTTGTTATCACCTTGGGACGAGAACGAGTGATTTTGGGTGCGGTCCAAAATTCAAGATGGCTGCCAGTGGCCATTGTGTATCGAAATTAGGTCTAATCAGTTTTTTGTACACAACTTCTATACGGCTCAGGCTAGATGCCGTATTTATGAACCGATCTTTACGAAACTTCTCGGGTACCTTTGTTATTACCGTGGGATGAGAACGAGTGTTTTGGGGTGTGGTCCGAAATTCAAGATGGCCACCAGCAGCCATTTTGTACCAAAATTAGTGCAATAAGTCTTTTGTACAGAACTTCTGTATGAAAGTTCTGATTTGAATAAATTTTTGTATGAATATTTAGTAACATGGAATACATCACATATAGTACGGGTTTTTTTCTCGTGCAGAAATTATGCAAATTAGATGAACTTTGATTTATTCAGTGCTACTAATACTCTGTAAGTGCACATGTCAATACGGCTCGGGCTAGAGGCTGTATTTATGAACCGATCTTCACAAAACTTCTTGGGTACCTTTGTTATCACCTTGGGACGAGAACGAGTGTTTCTGGGCGCGGTCCAAAATTCAAGATGGCTGCCAGTGGCCATTTTGTACCGAAATTGTGTCCAATCAGTTTTTTGTCACAACTTCTACACAGCTCATATTTGTGAACTGATCTTCACGAAACTTCTTGGGTACCTTTGTTTTCACCTTGGGACAGGAATGAGTGTCTTTTGGGGTGCCTTTGTTATCACTGTGCTATGAGAACAAATATTTTGGGGTTCAGTCAGACCCACTCTGGGACTCAAAAGATTTTTTCTAGTTTAGCATCTGACTGTCATCCACCTTTACAATACTTTACCTATACATTTGTTACAGGCAACGCTCAGTATTTATGTACAGACCGTTACAATACTTTATATGTACCTTTGTTATCAGGTCATTACCTAGATGTTTGTCATTGCTGTGTCACATACTATACATGTACATGTCTTTGTCTTGACAAGTTGAGCTACAGTGTCATTGACACTTTCATTTTTTTTCTTTTTCACCTTGGCTTATGATATTTGGCATGTGGGTGTATCAACATAAGACAACATTGTGTAATGTACTGTTGTGATGACAGATGACCTTGATCTTTGACATCAAGGTCAAACTGTTGAAGTGTTCAGCTAGATTTATGATATTTGGTATGTGAATGCAACAGCACAGCAAGGCTGATGTGTCGCATTCTATCTGGAACTTCCATGATCTTGACATTTGACCTTTAGTTTGATCTTTGTTAGTCGTAAATTGGAATCATGGAACTAATCGAAGGGGAGACATGTGTTTTAGTTCACTAAAACAGTTCCCTCTAGTTATCCTAGTTATCTTCCTTCTGTTCTCTGCTTTCAGTAGATTGCTTTGAAGATGATATTAGTATTACAAATAATTCAATTGGTGCTCCATTAGATAGTTCATCACACAGTGATCATTCCGATGATTATATACTGCATTCGTAAGTATTACAGCTTATTAAGTGTTTGAACAGGTGCTTGAAATCCTTAACTGGTAAAGTGGTGGAAGACCATATTTGGGCTTTATTCTGACATGAAGGTACAGCAACTTTAATGCTTCATGTTCTGTGGATGTGCTTCATGTTATCTCTGAAATGAAACTTTTTAGTCTGGACAGATTTGCCTTGGTACAATTTATGGGAGATTGCCTATAACTCTCCCTTAAATAGTAGCAGGCGAAGACGTACGTATGTATTTTGATAAAGAAAACTTATTCAGCACTCTAGCAGTTAAATGGACTTGAAAAAACTCTTGCTTTTTGACAGTGCTAAGAAAGTATTTGAAATTTGTTAGCATGTTTTTGACACATGTCTTAACACACGTGTTCCATTGAAACTACATGTTTAATTAAATCTTCATTTGTAATTCCATAAAAGATGTTTAAATGCAGCATTTGGAAAACAATTTTAAATGCATTATTCATATTAGATGAGGAAGTACTGAATTCAAAAATCGTATACTGTACAAAATCACAAAATAAAAATATATTCCCATTTTCGATCTGAATTGGCCTGAATAAAGAACTTATAATTTATATTTAGTTGTTGATTAATTTAGCAGTCTGAACGTAATCATCAATATGTATAGTAGATATCTAAAATAGTATACAATATACTAATATTTAGCTGTATTTTTTTAATACCAATACAAGTATTTAGTTTCGAATACTGTGCAGCCTTAGCCACAGATACAGAATATGATTGAACCCCAATAATTCAAAGAACCTAACTCTAATTCAGTTGAATAATTCAATGTTCTTGTGATTCTTGAAAAAGTCCAGGACTTACCAAATTATTTTTTCCATGTCTTCTTTTTTTACCTTGGAAGAAAAATTAATGTATTTCACTAAAATTCATCTTGGAATGGAGTGGAGATTGTGATGAAGTATCAGTAATCTTGAAGGGAAATTTTTCCTGTGAATTATCCTGGTACAATGGTCATAAAGCAAATGTAGCTGCTGCAATGCTGATGTCTTTTGATGAATCATCCCAGATGAATCATCCCATATGATCTTTGTCTAGTTAGGTACAGTTGTCAACTTAACTTAGTTTTGAAACGGAACAGACACACCTTTTTGATTTAAAGTGACCTTGAACTCTTTAAATGAAAACATAATAGCTATACTTTTTGTGAAACTTACAGAGAAGGCCTGTTGTTTGTAGTACAGTCCTTCCCACTCAGTTTGAGTTTTTAAGGTCTGTAAAACAAGATAAAATAGATTAAATGCCTATATTAGATGTACTGAAGACAACTAGGCCTACAAACAAGAAGTTGGTGAGAGTCAGGGGATATTTTCTCAACATATTACAGGATATTTTATTCAATTAATAGAAGTTTACTCTCTAACCTGTACAGGGAGCAAAATGACCGGGATCGCATCGCAAAATGCGATGCAATATCCACACATAGCGATACAACTTTAGGTCTATGAATCGCAAAGTGCCAATGCAAATTACGAGGCCAGATTAATTTATTTCGAAAAATCTTTTTAACTTTGTACGCTGTTGCATTCACCAGTGGGGAACCCGGAAGAGTCTCCATGTCATTCATTTGTTCAGACCCCCTCTAAGAGACAATTGTGCTGTACACATGCGCAGTTGCACCTGTTACCAAATATTGACCAGGATTTTCCAAAACGCATGCACGTTTTGGAAAATCTCTGTCAATATTTGGTAACAGACACAACGGTGCATGTGTACTGTACAGCTAAATCGATGGAGCAACTACTCTTTTGATTCAAGGGATTATTTATCCGAAAATCGAGATAATTTGAATGTTCAAATTTTAGAGAATAGTATCAACTTTGGAAGTTCCGAATTTGTGGCATCTCTGATGTGTTCGCAATCTGAGTTGTGCTTATTGCAAATGATTATCGAGAGGGCATAAAATTGCTCGCCCCATTTTAAATGCAGGCACGTTTAGGGGCACAAGCACAATGGCGTGCCTTTCCCACATAGGCCTGAATCCCTAAGAAAGTTGATTCATTTCTCTCTCATCACATAACATTTTATGCTCTCAGAATCGACCAGAATGCGTCTCCAGCCCTCTGAAATTTCAAATTTTTCCAGGGGAGGCACCCCGGACTCCCCACCAACGAGGGGGTGGGGGGGACACCCCCTCTCATGCTCACCCCCAGAAAACCGCTTCGCGGTTTCGACTTAACGTCATCTGCTGTGACCATCAAGAAAAAACTGTGATGCAAAATTTTCAAAACAATTTGCTCCCTGCTGTATGCAATTAACAGATCAAATTTGAACTGCAGATACGGTAAATGGTATTTTGTTTAGAAATTTAATTCAATTAACAGGGTTATTCTATCAAAAGATTTACAATTAAATGGACCCCACACTACTGCTAGATCAGAACGTTCATTCTTACTTCATAGGACTTACTTCTTTAATCCTTTACCCAACGTAACGGCCAAAACTGGCCAGCCAATTAATTTTCATTGTATATTCATTTTTTGTTTCAAAAACATAGGTTATGACCCCTCTTTGGAACGAGTTCGCCAATCTCTTTCCAATGAGGGGTCACAACCTATGTTTTTGAGACAAATAATTGAAGAATTTTGTTTGCAAGTGTCGTCTGCTTTTCATGTTTGGTAAAGAGTTAACTGGTTTCCAATTATTAGTTAGATTTTCTACAGATTTTATGATGAATGAGTTTTGGTTGAAAAGTCAGCCCTCAAAATTAGGGAAAAAGTATCATGGACACAATTTGCCACCACAGAAATGCCACAGCATTTCCGGCAAGTAAGGAATAGTGTTACAGCCCAACCTCCTGTACAGTCAAGTGACCCAATTCATCACGAAAACAACTTGTTTTCAAAGTGAAAGGAATGGTGATTTAAGTTATTAAATGTAATATTTGAACGGTAATCAAAATATTTGCCAAAACAAAAGAGTGCTGTGTAGTTAAGATAATTGTTAACCCTACAAATTACCTCCCTTTAACTGCAACGTGATCAGATAATTTTGTTATTTTCGGGGGGAGAGGGAGGAAGTCCCCAGGCTCATCACATTTGCATGTAATGCAGTCTAAACCCAACTTTCAACTGTTCGTTTTTTCACCATAATAGTCAGACTAGTGTTTAATTATTTCACCAAAACTTTATTTTCAAGGGCAATAAACAACTGGAATATCCGGGAACAATCCTGAATATGAGCAACCTGTCATTTGCAAAATGAGGTCCCCAGAGGGTGAATTTGCTGATGCTATCCCATACAGTGGGCCAATTTATCCTCTAGTACATTTTTCTGTTTTGGCTTGAGACCTTGATTCAGAATGAGGTTCACAGAGGGTAAATTTTGTGATGCTACCCTGCTGTGCAGGGTAGCATCACCAAATTCATCCTCTGGAGACCTCATTTTACAGATGACGGTCTGCTTATTTTCACGCTTGTCCAGGAGCACATGCAATGCAGAGTTGAATATAAACTCTGTCTGTGACCTTACAATACTGGAGTACAACATTGATAATGGCATGGCATGGCATGTCATGGCATTGATTGACAAACAACCTTTTATACTCCACAGCATTCTCTTTCCATGGTAAACATAATCGCCATGGCTTTTACCATCACATTGACAATTGCTATGGCTTATTTCATGAGCTGAAAAGTATATGGAATTGACAGGTATATTCCTTTATTTTAACCTTTGCCAAACTAAGAGGAGTACAAGTCTGTTTATATTCTTATGTTGCAGACATTTTCCAACTCGGAAAGCATTTACCTCACCATTAGTGCGTCATCGACTTCCAGATTTTGTGTCATCACCATTTAGTTCATCTCCAAAGCTACCAAGTTCTCAGAGGTAAATATTGTTGTTTATTTTTTTCTTAGTGCTGATTACCGGGCTATCACAAGTCTTGTTATAGTCTCTTAGGTCTTGAGAGGTGTGAAACTCTCTAGATGCAAATGGTCCCTTATCTTTAATAAAATACGAATTGCAAAAAGCTCCTCAAAAAATAGAAAAAAATTAAATAGCATGTGATCCTTCAGTGTATTGAGGTTTTTTTTTTTTTTTGGGGGGGGGGGGGGGAGGGGTAGCGGTAGGTCATGAGCTATGTTTTTGAGATTATTTGTGAATAGTATTGGCTTATTTTGGCCGTTATGTCAAATAAATAGTACAGGGTCCGCACAGGCCTTGAAAAGTCCTTGAATTTGACGTTTGTATTGAAAAGTCCTTGAATCTATATTTTACCTTGAAAAGCTCTTGAAAAATGAACATTTGTCTTGAAAAGTCCTTGAATTTCTAATAAATTGTGACATTATAGAATAATTCTAAAATAATAGCAGACTGAAATCGACGTGTAAAAAGAATCAAAATAATTAAAAACAATTACGGACCTAAAAACGCAAGTGACAAGAATAGGTCGAATTCACTTGGTGCGGTGCCGAATAGACTGGGGTTGTCGTGCTTATAGCATTTTCATATACACAAAAGTTGTCAGTCAGCTGTTTTTGTGTGCAGCCATTTATGTTTTGAATTTGTGTTACGTTTCGAATTTAATTTGAAAGGGCCAGTTAAACATGGGAAAGTGTGTGTTCAACATCTCATGGCTTGAAAACCCAGAATATAAAAACTGGTTACGCATTTGTGAAAGTGACAAATATAAAGCTAGATGTGCGATTTGTTTGAAGTCAATTGAGTTGGGCCGCATGGGCGAGAGTGCAATTAAATCGCATGCGAAAAGTGAAAAGCACAGAAAAACGCTAAAATTAATAGAAACATCAACACAAACAATTTCGTCTCTGGGGATTTTTAAATCGAATTCCAAGGATTCAGCTACGGTCTCATCACCAGTTACATCAGATGGAAGAACAGATTCGAGATTTGATGTTCAACAATCCAACCAGTCGTCAGGTTCATCCACGATAAACAGCTTTGTGGTTCCTACTGACGTGCTCTCAGCAGAAATACTTTGGACATTTTACACAGTCGCGAAAAGTGAAAAGAGGAAACATATCATAGATGAACTTGAAGAACTGAAACAAAAAAAGAAAAGACTAAAGGAGGATGGCGAATCGTTGCTTAAATCAGCTGATCAGCTTTGTGAAAAAGCAGAGTCAACTGGGAAAATTACATTTGTGACTAAATCAAACTCTTATAGAAAGACTGCAAAAGAAAAATTTTCTGATGTTGAAAAAGTGGAAAAAGAAATTGAGGAAAAGGTAGAACCTTTGAAGCATTGCTAGTTAGATACTCAGAGTATTGGAGGGCTAGCTGTATATAGATGTACAGAATAAAGAAGTTAAACAAAGCTGTTACAGTTTATACCAGTTTTTAATTTGAAGTTAACACATTTTGGCAGTTTGTGGATGTTAATTTGCATTATAGTTGACTCAATGAACATTTCCAGACATTCCTGTGTGATGTCTAATCACTTTAGTTTTTCAGGTAAGAATAAAAATAGTATTTTAAAAAAAAAAAAAAACTCATATTTTATAGTCCTTGAAAATGGTCTGGATGTCCTTGAAAAGGCCTTGAATTTTGTCTGGCCCAATCTCTATGAACCCTGATAGTAAAATTAGGGCTGAAACGGTTATGAAATTTACATAACCAGTTAACCATATCCGATAACCATGGTTAACTGATTAACCATGATTATCCAAAGAATTCCAATGGCGTATGTCATCGGTAATTCAGGTATGCAGATTTCACGGAAATGCTCATTTCGTTTCCGTGCAGGTTCTTCAGCAAAATCACAAAAACGAAAAAACAGGTTCCCACAAATTTAGCATTACGCTTTTCATTATGAGGCAGTTAAAACACATTGAAAGTTTTCTGCCAAGACTAAAGTTGTATCATTTATCATCGATGGAACGGTGATCATGGCAGGAATAACATTGTGCTTGTTTTGACAATTCCAGTCAATCCAGAGTGTTGAGCATGCGTGTTTCCAACAGTTTTTGATAATTAATTACTAAATTCGTATGCACCCAATTTCAGCATGTTTGACAACAAAACCACGTGAAGCCAAACACACAAAACTCTATCATTGAAAACAATGACAAAATCACTGTTTATCACTGAAACTGACGATGAGGGGACAATGTCTTTGCTAAAATGCAAGATATGTTCTACCAATTTTACAGCGCTCTGTACAGAAACAAGGAGAAGAGGTGTGTTCACTCTTTATTTATAATTAAGATCTACAGACATTTCGTCCCAATCAATTCAAAACCGTTACTTTCCTGAACAGGATGTTTAGCACTTGGATGTTTCGCCCCTCCCAAATCAGAATACACAAAGAATTTTTATTTAATTATTTGTTCAACTTTAAAGTAAAAACCGAAATAATTATTTCATTGTCCTACAGTTATGATTATTTTTTTCTTTATCTTTTTCAATTTCCACTTGCAAGTAATGGTATACACACACTCATCTCAATCATCATTGTTCAAGATCATCTGTCGAATTAAACTTGAGTTTTCAAGGGCAGAAAAGACAAAAATGAAAACACAGATAACTTGTTTCACTCTTTTATTAGCTTAATTTGACAAAGTCAGGGTAAGCTATTGCCATCACGTGTGCGAAAGCCTGTTAGTCTGTGAGTCTGTTCACATTTTACTTTAGCACAGGCTACACCCCACAGTTCTTGTCCGATCATCATGAAATTTTATATGCAGGTTTGAGGTCATGTCTAGATGAGAACGTCCCCTTTTGGCCCTTTTGGTCGCGAACGGCCAACGGTGATGGCTGCCCGAGCCCAAAAACCTTTAGCACAGTCTACAGGTTGTATTTATTAAGGGAGTTCATTGTAACTTGGGATGACTCTGTATAATATGTAGATGAGAACATCCCCTTTTGGACATGATCTGACAACTGTGATGGCTGCCCAAACCCGAAACACAAAAACTTTTAGCACAGTCTATAGGTCTATATAATATGGAGGGATTTCATTGTTACTTGGTAGGATGACTCCGTATGATGTCTAGATGAGAACTTTCCCATTTGGTCGCGATCTATCAACGATGATGACTGCCTGAGCCCAGAACCCAAAAACCTTCAGCACCTGTCTACAGGTCGTATTTATGGAGGGATTTCATTGTAACTTGATGGGATGACTCCTTATAATGTCTAGATGAGAATGTCCCCTTTTGGTCACAATCGGTCAACTGTGATAGTTACAGGGGCCTGAAGCCCAAAAACCTTTAGCACATTGTTGTATTTATGAAGGGATTTCTTTGTAACTTGGTTGGATGGCTCCAGAACATGTCTAGATGAGATCGTCCCCTTTTGGTCACGAACGGTCCCTTTTGGTCACGAACGGCCAGCTGTGATGGCTGCCCGAGTCCAAAAAATTTACCACAGACTACAGGTCATATTTATGAAGGGATTTCATTGTAACTTTGTACGATGACTCGGTATAATGTCTTGATGAGGACGTCCCCTTTTGGTTGTAATGGGTCAACCGTGATGGCTACACATACCCGAAGCCTGAAAACCTTTAGCACAGTCTACACGCCGTATTTATGAAGGGATTTCATTGTAACTTGATATGATGACTCATTTTGGAATAATTTCACTGTAACTTGGTAACATTGGTTGGCATACCAAGGGCCACATTAACCCACCTCTCAGTTCTTTATTATAGTCTACACCTCAAATTATTTTCATTGAAAACATAGCATACAGAAAACAGAAATTAACATGTTCTCAGTTATCACAATTTTTGTATTTCATGATCCTTTCATAAACATTGAACATTATCCTTTTCATCAAACACAGCACACAGTCAAATTAAGCTACAGTGTCATTGACACTTTCATTTTGTATTTCATGAAATGTATTCACCCTCTCATCAGTAACAATCCACTGCACATTCTAGGTCCTTCTTAAACATTTGCAGGTCTTAAGCCTTTACCCAACAAATCGCCCGCATCCGCGCGCGTAATATGCAAATTCAGCAGCTGAAAAATATTATTTTTTGAAAAATTTCAATAAAACCATATCATGTGACCCCCTCTTTGGAACGAGCTCGTTCCAAAGAGGGTTCACATGATATGGTTTTATTGAAATTTTTTGAAAAAATTTCTAAAAAATGATATTTAAAATAATAAATTTTGAAATCGTCTGCGCTGGGTAAAGGATTAAACTGCAAATCAGGATAAGAAAATTCTAGTCCAAACATGGCCTGTAAGACCGTATTTTTAACTTGGGACTTACCAAAACTAAAAAATAAAAATATAGTCTTTCAGGCCATGTTTGGACTAAGAAAATGGGTACAGAATCGGTAAAAAATAAAAATAAGTTCCCTGATAGCTTGTGTTGGAACCCAAAAGTAGGTTCTGTAGGATTCCCAGACATCAAATACTCAGAACCTGTTTTCAGGTTCCGTGAATTTCTGAATTCTGCATGCTTATAGTTCAACTGAGGGTGGGATCAAACTGAAAGATGTCAAAATGGACACACAAACCTTGTATTTTAGAACTTCGGTCATTAGAAAATAAATCAAGTGCGGTGACTTATCACTCATCACTTTTATCAATTTAATAAACTACTATATGCCTTGGTATCGCAAATGGTACTATACATGTAACCCGTGGTATCAAAGAAAATATCATAATATACTGTATTAGCAGTGTCGGTGATCAATTATGATAGCCTTTATTCAGGTTTTAAGAAAATGAAAAGTTTTTTAAAGCCTTCTTGGGGGACTTTGAAGCTGGAACTCCAGTCTAGCCCATGCAGAGCAGAGCTTGCATTCCTTCCCTTTAAAAAGCTAACCAACATTTTTTCTTGTGATAAATTTCTCGACGCAAAGGTGGCATGCTAAGTTTGATCTGTTGAGCGTTCTTATAAAAGATAGCACTACTGTACGTGATGAAATTGCATACACCAGCGGTATTCAAACGTGTGAAGGAAATTATAGAGTAGAAATAAAGTAAAACCAAACTTTCCCCGAAAATTCTCTTGACCATAACCTGTGTATTGTGGTCTAATAAGAAATATCTGCCCTTTGTTACTATGCTAAAAAACAAACATTGAAAGCAGAAAACAGGTGATTGCAGAAGTACATCTCTGATAATGCAATTGAAATTGAACACAATGAATTATTATTACCTCCCTTTACACAGTAACAATACAGTGTGTTAATGATTTCTTTACATTTTGTCTCCTCACGGGAACCCTGGGAAGTGAAGCAGTGCCTGTTCACTGCGGTAAACAGGTTCTGTTTTACTGGTAAAATAGGACCCAGTCACCAAAGCTTGAGAGGTGCAAACCCTCTCTAAAATGGGCAACATGGCTTATTACAACTCACCCGTGGTCTAGAGTTGATACTCATGTTGTGGTCATGATTAACCATTATGCGAAAATATGTGACCTTAAACACCAATAAAAAATTGAATAAATTTACTTTTTTGTCATCGACTCTTGCAATTTTCCCAACAATTGTGACTTTGTCAGGAATCATAAAAATTAATAGTGGCTGTGAGTGTGACCATTGTTGCTATTTTTCCTTGATTTTCATACAATTTACCATGGAACTATTAATCCTTTAGTAACTTTCCTGTGTTGACTCATCTTGTTACATTGCGGTAATGCCAGGTTTCGGTATACCGAATATTTTATTTACTCATGGTAACAGTAAGGTATGCTTTTCAATACTGAAAGTATTCAGTATATTGAAATGCTGAGCAAATCTGTAGTCCCAGCACCACCACCAGAATGAGTCCCAATTAAAAGTTTGGATATGAATGCCCCCACACACACACACGGACACACAGATTTGCAGAAAACAATATATCTGTGCATCATCGAAAGTAGTTGGACTCTATTTATGATTTGACCACAGTAATCTCTAATACTATTAAACTGACCAGGTGCTGATGTGACCAAACAGGTGTCGAAATGAAAAGAGCAGGAGCCGAAATAAACAGATGGCAAATTGACTTGGTGTCAATTGAAAATAGGTGAAGCATTCACAAAGTAACATTCTGATCTGATAACTTTGAATAAATCTCTCAAGTTATCCTCATAGGAAGTGATTATAATTTATGCACTACCTCCCATTCCTCCATAATTATCTCAACTGTTTTGAGGCTGTTAACATTGACGTGCCGAAGAAATAGAATTCGTGCAATAGTTCAAATAGCATTTCTCGTAACAGCATTGATGAGTTTCGCTTGCTTCTTCACGATCATTTCAACTCCATTTGCTTTGGTATGTTATATTTGGTGATGGTTAACCGGTTATGGAAATCATAACTGGTCAAGCCTGTGACCGATTATTGACCGGTTAACTATTTCATTCCTAGGTTAAATTTGTTTCTTAAGATTAACTAGTTTTATTGGCTCTTTGTTGCAACAGTCCTGGTATCTCTTGTATTATTCACTGTGTCAGTCCAAACAAAACCTTGAAAATCTACAATTCCAAATATCTGGTTGGCATAAACTACACTAAACAGTATTTCAGTATTCACTCTTCCATTAGACTTATTAACTGTCATCTACTTCAGGCAACTTAATAGTAATTGAATGTTAAAAATGCAATTCTAGGCCATTGAAAGTGCTTGAAAACCAGAATTTTACAGGAAAAGTACAGGAAAGCCTTTAACAATTTATCCTTACTTTGCTTTTTTAGGGTGAAAATTTAAATGAAAGATTTGTGTGGGTGTGCTTCTACTGCAATACATGTGACACATGCAGTTGCATTTCTATCCATTAAAAAATACCTCCAAAGAACGGTTACCCCTGGGAAGCTCTCTAGCTTCCCAAAACATCAGTGTTAGATGCAGATACAGTGGAATGTTATTTATGGATGAGCCTCCTTTTTCATTTAACAAGACTAGTCAGTTAACAGGGATTTGGTCCTTTTCCTGAACTTAAGAAATAACCTGTTCTATTGGAACTTGAATTAATTCCCCATGAGAACCCTGGAAGTGAAGCAGTGCATGTTTACGGTGGTAAATATGCTCTGAGTTACCAGTAAAATAGGACCCAGTCACCAATGCTTGGGGTGGAAGTCTAAAATGGGCCGCATGGGTATATACATTACATTATGTTACATTACATCAGACATTTAGTATAGCGCTCAAATTTGTACCACTGCCCCGAAAAATTGGGGACAGGACCACATCCTATGGCGCTTCACAGAAACATAATACACATTTAATATATTTAAACATTACACATACATATTTAAAGGATGATAAAGAAGTATTCAGTTAACAGAAGTGTGGTGAATTTTGAAAACTTTCTTAAATAGATATTGTTTTAATAGTTTTTTGAATGTTTATGATTGACTAAACTTGACTTTTTCTCTATGTTGCTGTCACAAGCAGCCATTAGCAGAAATATTTGGCTTTAAACACTAATAGATAAATTAGAACTTGTTCCCCAGTGGGAACCCTGGGAAGTAAAGCAGTGCTGGTTTACTGTTGTAAACCCAGTCCCCAATGGTAGTCCTCTAAAATGGGCATCATGGGTATAAATGATTGACTAAACCTGCCTTTTTCTCCATGTTGCAGTCACAATTAGCCTTTGTGCAGAAATATGTCGCTTTAAAACCAATAAATAAAGTAGATCTCGTTTGACAGAGCTCACAAAGATATAATAGATTAACTGTTTTGAATGCTAGAAGCCACTCATGGCTCTTGAAAAGTGCAGAAGGCTATTTGGTGTCTTTACACTGTTTGCATTGGCTTGTTTGCTCACGAGTTGAACAAATGTTCAGATAAAATTTTATTACAATTTATTTGTGCCAACAGACGCTCCAATAAATTATTTAAAAAACAATTGTTTATGAACAGTCCAACTGAACTAAGGTTCCCACTGATGGTAGTATTGTATCTTTAAAAAAATATTCAGGTTTCAAATCACCTTTGAAAAATAATTATGCACTCTTCAATTTAAAGACCTGTATTAATTGTAGTGAGGCCAAAGAGGTATTTAACACTTTGCATGCTTCTGGTTGATATTCCTGCCAAGGACAGAATATCTCTTGCCTGTGAAATAAGGATAATTTGGGCTCATTTAATCAAATTTTACTCCAGTGAATTGAATGGATTTTTTCATCGATGGTTTCTCAAGTTAAATTAGGGGATAACTATGTTGTATTTGATTATTTGGGGCCGTAAACGATGGTTTTACTGTCGCAAATTGAGTTTTGCCGTGGCGCATTAGCGGAGCCGGTAAAACAGATATTTGCGACAGTAAAACCATCGTTTACGGCCCCAAACAATCAAATACAACATAGTTATCCCCATTCTAATATAATTCGTCTGAAAACTGAGATAGTATTTGATCTCCCAATTACAAAACAACGCCTTGTTGAAGACAACAATTTAAATCTAAAAATACAGCCTTTGTGACGTCATTTGGGAGTTCCGAACAAAACCACAAATTTTTTTTTACGCTGCTACAAAACAAATAGTTCCAAACGTTTTAGTCATTTTATCACCAATAACAAAATATATTTATGTTTGTACTGACGACATTTATCATGTTTAAATGTTTGTGACAATCTGAAAACAAAATACGCCGGCTGCTTTCCCTGTTCAAAGTTTAGAGTTCACATTGTGATTTTTCAGTCTGAGTCGGGAAGCACTCGAGGAATTACCATTAAAGTTAAAAATATTGAGAACTTTGATTGGAAGCCCTTGTTCAACCGTAATAATTACTTATGGTTACAGAACAATTGTTCATTTTAAACTGTTTCTGGGATGTCATGTCTGGTGGAATTGGGCTACTGGTAATGACATAACTTGCAGAACGAATAGGTCACCTCTCTCAGGCTCAGTGGTGAACGCGTTTCTGCAGTTGTACATGTTGGTGCCACGAACGCAGGTGACAAATTAGAAAATGAAAGGACCGCTTGCATTTTAAGTTGATGTTCTATCATCGCTAGCGGATCGGTCAGAAATTTTTG
Source organism: Pictodentalium vernedei (assembly GCA_031216915.1). Classification (NCBI taxonomy): domain Eukaryota; kingdom Metazoa; phylum Mollusca; class Scaphopoda; order Dentaliida; family Dentaliidae; genus Pictodentalium; species Pictodentalium vernedei. Next base: position 18,331 of record JAUFNR010000192.1, on the reverse strand, counting down.
GCCTTGGACAATTAAAATTTTTATTGCCAGTTGTCCGAATTTTGGTTTTCTATTTCGCACATAGCGTCCATAAATTCTTCACCATACGAAAAATTGCTATTTATAAATTACTGACTGGTTCCACACGGTTGTCGTTAAGCCTGTCGGAATCAGTTTTTTTTTTCAACTCTCATTTCATTACTCAGCAGTCTCTGCCAAACCTCTTCCACGTTAATATTAAACTTTCCAACTTCATCCATATTAATTACAGTTAATTACGAGAAAGATAGAAAACATTTTTATTTTACAGAAAGTCAACACGTTCACAGCATTTGTTTACCTTGGATGTGGTAGGCATTGACTCTAAATGGAATGAAAATAGAATGCCCATGAATACATCTTGACTTTCCTGAAATAGTTTTTGAATACACAAAATTTGCGACAGGTTACGCCGATTTTACTGTCGCAAATTTTATTGATTAACCAATCAAATTTCGAGATTTATTGTAATTGTATTAGAATTTAGATTCATTTTTTATCAAATCTAATTATGGCTGCTGTACAGAAGCCATGACCAGATTTGATGATAAATATTTTGAAAATACTCCGTGGTTTTAGAGTTAAACAAGATATCGGTGATTATCACAGTGATTTCTCAACATATAAAGATTTTCTGTTCAGTTAACTGGACTTTACTTTGTGACCAACAGACAGTAATAAACACTCAAAGTTTGGTAAATAGTTTAAGGTTTGGAAGTTCCATTCAGTTAACAGGGTCATTCAATTAAGAAATATCCAATGAAGTTGGCTCCACAGTTGTATTGGTTTGGAATACATGCAAGACCTATTAATGGCATGTGCACAAACACCTGAGATAAGGAAAAGAATTTTGAGAAGAAAGTTCTGGGAAGTGCCTGAAAAGTCCCATGAAAAGGCCTGGAATATATTTTTTTGTAGATGACATTAGTTAGGTTAACAAGGTTAACATTGTGATGTTTAGTGGATAACTCAAATACTTGATAGCAAAATTAAATTTTTCGTTGCAGAGGGTCTAGTTCAAACTGCAGTTTTAATAGCAGCAGTAGTTTTGAAGATGAACGTTCAGTAACACCAACTTTCAATGTAAATGGAGATACTGCTGCAGAGGAAGGCACTAAGCCAGGGATAGAACCAAAGAATCTGCTTGAGGTATGTTTTGAAAAATTGAGTTAATGTGAGGGTATAGGACTGCAGAAATAAAAAATAGGAGTAATCTTTATTGTAATATGAGGAAAATAAAAAGTATTTTTTATGCACATCTACTTTAGGTTAGGTCATTATCTCATTCCTTTCTCATAGTAATTATCCTAATCCTTTCTCATAGTAAATAAACTAGAATTAAAATATTTGTATTACACCCACACTCTAGAAGAGACTAGGAGTATACTGGATTACATGCGTCTGTCTGTCCATCTGTCCACGCTCATATCTCAGCAGTGAATGGTAGATTTCATTGAAATTTGGTCTTGCCAGGGCACGAAATACTTTTTTAAAAGTGTATAGCAAAATGCTATACCAAATTGAGTTTTGTGTAGCATAGATTGAAAAATGAATAGCATTTTTTTTTGTTAATATTAAATTGATACTGTTCGCTATGATGTTTTGCTGAATTAAGCCTGAAACTGCTCACAATTTATCAGTTTGATTAAACTTAACATTGAAAATGATCTAATTGTGTTGTTCTCTTGTTGATGATAACTTTCCAGCTAAATCCCTTATTTACGTCTGATCCGGGGGGAGAACTCCAGCAAATGTTGCCAAATAATATTAAACCAAGTTCAGAGTAATGTTCTATTAGACAATAACAGTAACAACAATTTTAAACCTGTTATCATCACTGATTCATAGGGTTATTCTCCCACCAAGTCAATGATTGGGAAAAGGTCATTAATTGGTCAGTTGAGTGAGCTATTTCCAAGCTTGGCCATTTGAAAAATGCAGGAGGGTAATTCCACGCCCCACCTTGAAATGAGTCTGGAGGGCATTGTCTCCACTCCCTCACAAGGTAAAAAATAAGATGACTTCTTAGTTCTACAGTACAGACTGTACAGCCATCGTGGATGGGTTGAAATCCACACGTGGGTATTTTGTCCATGCATACAGTTCAGAGATGATATGCTATGACACTTGGCAGAATTTACATCAATGAAGCACATGGTTTTTGACCCACCATGATGGCCATACTGTACTTGGGACGAGTTGACCTCTGTTTCGGACGAGTGCACTTCTGTTGTGGCATGAGTGGACTTCGGTTGAGGACAAGTCGAGTTCGGTTTGGGCTGATTGTGCTCTGGGCTGAAAGACTGGTTACCAACTATGGTATGAAAAGTGCAGTTCAACATGGGTTTGCATCACTGACACACTAAAAAGGCAGTAAGTTTGCTTGCCTCAATTTACTTATTCCCTCAAATCAGTCTGTGTCACTTGTTTTTGACTGAAACTTCAAAAGCACAGTTTGCGCCGTACACATGTGAAGTTGTTGTGTTTATGTTAGGTTTTCCTGAACGTGATCATTAATTGTTTCAAGAGGGGTTATGGTATGAAAAACCAATGACATTGAATGATTGAGTCCGTGACTGGCCTCCCCTAATAACATGAGTTTACGAGTCTGGACTCCAAACCCAGGTACTTTGAACTTGACTGAGTGTTTAGTTTAGACTTTCGAGTTACTCAACTTTACCCAAAAAATTTGTATCGCTCTTTCCATATCACCACCACATTATCTCATCGCATGAGGCTAAAAATGCATCGCAAAATGCGATGCAATACCACTTATTTTGTGCCCTGCACCGTATGCAGGGGGCTGTATGCACTGGCCTGTGGCCCAGCGCATGTATTTAATATAGATTTAGAAAGTTTTTATTGCAAATGAACTTGGAACTTTGTTTTAAAACGGAATGTGAATCTTCACATCACAAATTAGCTTAATCAGTCAAAGCAATTCATAAACATTGCATTGTTTTTTCTTTTCAGAACAGCTTAGAATAGTACATGGAATTAATGTTTGCACTGTTGTTCCATGGGGGGTCTGGATATATTTTGTATTAGCAAATAATCTTGGGTGAATGAAAACATTGATCGGTGTCTTCCCTGACATTCATTGGGGTGTGTAGACTGAATTGGAAATTGGCTGAGGACTTGGTTGAATTACTTCTCATGCTTTGTGCACATATATTAATATTTTTATACTGTACCAATGACCCAGACTTAGCTGGTGCTAACTCTAACAAAACCATGGCCAAACACAAATTTTGCCCCCCAATCCCCAAAATTTGCATCCAAAACAAAAAGAAATCATGTCCTAAAGGACCTCCATACTACGCCTCTACTGCGCATGCGCAGTGACGCAGACGTCCCGAAATTGGCGCCAATTATCATTCTCTGTTTGGCCCTTCATCAGTCAACATCTCACTGATCTTTGTGCTTGTAAATCTCAGTTTAAAGGATGCCAGACACGTAATTTTTGGAGAAAATGTGATTCTAAGGAGGATACGTTTTCACCCATGGGTGTATAACGTTGTGTTCTGCATCTTCCATCTGATGTTCTGCAGATTCTCCCCTGGGAGTCTCTGTTTTGCATCAGATAGAGTGTAATTTTGATGACTGATTCCGGGCCAGTTTTTTCAGTGCCTGGAGTCATGTTTTCTGGTGTTTTGCACTGTTTGTTTACATTGGCAACAGCCTTTTTTGAGGGGGGCTGTTTGCCTTTGCTGTAGTTTATCTCACTATAAGATACATTTATATTATCCGTAAGTGTCTCATTAATTATTTAATATAAATTTAAAATTTTTGACCACACTTTGCCATCGGATCCATCGGGGCTCAACGTTACTTTTCAGCAACTTGGGCTTCACTAAAAACAAATATTTTTTCAAAATTATTTTGATTTGCAATTGTTTTTTCATTTATTAATGGATCATGTTATTATGTATCTTTGTGTCAGGGGTTTTTGCGAGTAACTAGGACTTGTTGTTGTCCTTTCACAATGAAGGGACATTGTTCAAATTGTAATAGGAAGAAATCTTCCTCTGACTTTCATGATCATTGTATTAATTGTAGTCAGTGTTCTCGCATTAATCCCTGTCCTATATGTGAATATTGGGATGAGAAACATTGGAAACGTGTGTCACGATATGTTGTTTCTGGAGAAAGGGCTATGCCGGCTCTTTCTCCGCAAGGTCACTCTACTCTCTCAGTTTCTATTTCAGAGGAACAAGAACAGGGTGATGTTTCCATGTTATCTTCTACAAGTGTGCGTCCGTCGTCACAAATGAATTCAGAGCTAGCGGCAAAAGTGCTCATGGAGATTAGACAAATGTCGTCCGCTAGCTCGCCCGGTGTAGCGTCCATTCACCGAATGGTTCGGCAGCCGGGTTCGTCCGATGCGGTCCAGGAGGAAATTTTGGGTGATGCGAGCACTATAAACATAATAGATGCACACCCAGTGACGGCGGATAGTAAGCGAGAACGGAGGAAGCCTTTGAGTCCGGTTCCTAGCTCGTCCAGGTCCAGCCAGGCCGCGAGCGAGAGAGGCCCCTCTCTCGTACAACAACATCTGGGACCAGATGTTGTGGTACAAAATGTGTCGCAAGCGGAGCGTACGTCCGTCGCTCGGGACGCTCCGTTGTATAGGCAGTCCGCGGAGACTGCTAAGGCTTGCTCTTCTCGTCAGCGCACACGACCGCACCTTGGCTGCGTGACCGCCGATATATTACCAGCTTCGCCGATCAAGGATTCTTCGGCGACCAGGTCACACCATCCGGCAGCCAGGGATTCGAGACCGATGGACTCCGGACGTTCGCATAGGAAAAGTATGCGGGAGCCATCTGATGCGGAGCTGCCCTCGGCGAAGCAGCGAAAGACTGCGCCTCCGCAGGTCTCGACGCCGGACATTCTTGTGCAGATAGCACAGCTTATCGCAGCATCCCAGCAGCCGACAGAAACGGTGTCGGATCGAGAATTATCCGACGGCGCTGGGTCGGTACGCTCCGCCGAAGCATCGGGGGCGGACGACCGGGAACATCATGAGGTCCGACCGGATGGTGAAAGGGATACGGATGATTTGGAGCTATCCCTTTCGGAACAACATAAAGCTGCCGTGGACTTCATCCGGCACTTTCTCCCTCAAGTTGTTCCATCGGGCCATACTGCTGCGGTTCCGGACAAGAGGATTATAGCGTCATTGGACTCTGAATTTTTTGAGCGGTTCAGGGACATCGCTCCCGAGTTTCCGTCGCAGTCCAATAATGTTGCAAGAACATTTGAATTATTGAACGACGCTATATTTAAACTTGCTTCCAAGACGGGGAAAGCAGGTTTCTTGTCCGCTAATACTCTCAACCTGCCTTTCATTAATGCAAGGAATAAATTCGATACGGCAGGACAGGGTATCCCGAGAGTTCCTCTGCGTATGGACGACGAGGCGGAAGACTTAGAGCCATCATTACCGTCGTCGTCTTCTATTCCAACCGTGGTGTTGGAAACAGCTATTGCGTCTAACAGAGCCAATTTAGATGCCTTATCTTACGCAGATCACCTTACTAAGGCGTTATCACTGCGCCTTCAAGGGAAAGAGTTTCAGGATATACAATCCTCTTTAAGACTTCTTTCAAGGGCAGTAGCTTATTCCATGTGTAACTCCGCCCTTTCAGTGTCAAATCTGGAGTTGGTTAGACGTGACGCAGCCCTAGCTACATCCACACTAGTGGATACTAAGGTGAAGAACTCTCTTAGAGTCGCTTCTGTCTCCGGAGAACTTCTCTTTGACGGCAAGCTTTCTGCTATTTATGATAAAATTACAAAGAAAGCTTCGGATTCTCTGTTGTTCAAATCTGCTTCTAAGAAGTCGGATACAGCAGACAAGAATAAGACAGGCACTTCTGGGTCTAATGCGCCCAAGAGAGGTTCCTATAGAGGTTCCGGTGCGTCCTCTTGGTCTTATTCGAGAGACCGTCAGGGTAGCGACTCTCGTTCGGGACGTCCTTCGGGCCGGGACAATCGGTCGGACGCCCTGAGGTCGACGGGGCGAGGTGCGGGTCGTGGAGGACGTGGTTTCTCCTACCGCAGGCCTCGCAGGTCCAGGAGGTGATGGCTTAAACCTCTATCGCGTACCGGTTGGCGGAAGGTTGTCGAGCTTTTCACAAGAATGGGCGTCGATTACGGACGACCCTTGGGTGAGAGGAGTGACTTCGGAAGGTCTAAAGATATCCTTCAAACGAAAGCCTCCATTAACTCGAAGTCCAAAGTGGACTCATCTTCCGTCAAATCCGCAGAAAAGAGACGCTCTGTTATCAGAGGTGCAGTCTCTTTTAATGAAGAACGCGGTAGAGGTCGTAGAAAACCAGGAATCTCCGGGATTCTACAGCCATCTGTTTCTGGTTCCGAAACCAGACAGCTCGTTCCGTCCAGTCATAGATTTGAGCTGGATAAACAAGCTGATCGTCGCTCCGAAGTTTTATATGGAGACGATTCGGTCGGTCAGAGCGAGTATTCGGGTGAACGATTATGCAACAAGCATAGATCTCAAAGATGCGTACTTTCACGTCATGGTATATCCGACATTCCGAAAGTACCTACGCTTCGCAGTCCTAGGAGTGGTGTATCAATTCCGGGCGATGTGCTTCGGATTGAATCCAGCACCCTGGGCTTTCACTCGGGTAATGAACTCGGTAATGATCTATTTCCGAGCTCATTCGTCTGCGGTAACGTCGGCCTACCTGGACGACATTCTTCAGAGGTACGGCAACGAGTTAACGCTTCAGAACGATGTTCAGAATCTTCTTCTATTGCTCCGACGTCTCGGTTTTATAGTAAACGAGGAGAAGTCGGATCTGGTGCCGTCCAAGTCATTCACTCATCTGGGAATGAGCTTCGAGACGCACAACAATCTCGTTCGTCTGCCGTTAACCAGAGTGAAATTAGTCAGTTGTTACGCTCGCTATTGTCTGCACGCAGACAAAGTCACAGCGAGAGAATTTATGAGACTGATAGGTCTGTGCGGAGCCGCTGCGGATCTCATTCCGATGGGGCGGTTACGCACACGTCCTCTTCAAATTTTCTTGACTCAGAATTGGAGTGTGAAAATTCATTCGCTCGACGTAGACGTTCTCTTGTCAGATCAAGTGAAACAAGAGATTCAGACTTGGGCAAACATTCAGTGGTTAACTCAAGGAGTTCTGCTGCAGTTGTCGGATCCGAGTTTTACCATTATGACGGATGCCAGTCAAACAGGTTGGGGTGCATCATTAATCCCAACGGATTCGAGATGCCAGGGTCTTTGGGATCCGCAATTCCTGTGCAAGCACATAAACATCAAGGAAGTGATGTCAATTTGGCTTGCGTTACGTCACTGGATGGACATTATTCACAATGCTCATGTCCAAATCCTATCCGACAATACGACAGTAGTGGCGTATATACGGAATCAGGGAGGCACTCATTCAGTTCCGTTGTTCAATCTAACGGAAAGAATCCCTCTGTTTGCGCTAGAACATCACGTTCTTCTTTCAGTCCGTCACATTCCGGGTCGTCTGAATGTGCTAGCAGACTCCCTTTCACGAAAGGGTCGCTTGTTGCCGTCGGAATGGACTCTCAACAAACAAGTATTCAATCAGATTTGCTACCAATGGGAACGGCCAATGATAGACTTATTTGCGACACATCTCAACAATCAGTTGCAGACGTATGTGTCTCCGTGTTCGGATCCAAGAGCATTTGCAGTAGACGCTCTGTCGATCCCTTGATCGGAATGATAGGATATGCGTATCCTCCAGCGCCGTTAATTCAACAAGTATTGCTAAAGATAAAACAATCTCAATGCAAGATTCTGTTGGTAGCATCTCTGTCGCCACAGAGACCGTGGATAAATCTACTCAGGTGTCTGTTGTGGGACCTACCGCGAAAGCTTCCTCCACGGGAGGATCTTCTTTCGCAGGGGAAATCTCGCCAACTCCATCACAACCCGCAAGGTCTCAACCTTCACGTTTTTCCGTTGTGCGGTCCTTCTTGCATGGCAAACACTTTACAGGACGAGCAGTGGACGCGATTTCTAACTGTAGGAGGACCTCCTCTTCGCTAAACTATGCGGCTAAGTGGAAGGTTTTTCGTCGTTGGTGTAGGGATCATTCTGTAGATATATTCGATCCCTCTATACCAGACATTGCAAACTTTCTAGTATACTTGTTTGACGAAATCAAACTGCAGCCTGTTACTATAAAGGGTTATAGGTCTATGTTATCTGATACCTATGCACATCATGATAGTTTACAAATTGGATCTAATGTCTCTTTATCTAAGTTGGTTAGAAACTTTTCGATAAATAGACCCAGAACTCTTAGATTAATTCCTAAGTGGAATTTAGCTTGGGTTCTTCTTAAATTGAAGGAAAAGCCATTTGAACCTCTTGGGACAGTAGATTTCAAATTCTTATCTTATAAGACAGCTTTTCTCTTAGCTTTCTCTTCTGCTAGAAGAGTCAGTGAGCTTCATGCACTGTCGGTGGATGATTCTCACTATCATAGTGTCGGGAACACTATCACCTTCACTACTAATGTGGGTTTTTTTAGCTAAGAATCAGGCTCCTAATAAATATCCGGAACCTATTGTTATTAAGGCTCTTCCGTCTTCAGACGGGCGTAGGCCTTTACTCTGTCCTGTTAGAGCGTTACGTATCTATAAACAGAGATCTCAGTTTATCAGAAAGGGACGGAAATGTTTCTTTCTGTCTTTGATGCCTAATAGAAAGGACATTTCGGTCCATTCTATTGCTAGATGGATTCAATTAACTATCCGTACTGCTTATGAGAGTTTATCTTCTCAGCAGTCTGTGCTTAAGATTTCCGCTCATGAAGTAAGAGCTCTTTCTACTTCCTGGGCTTATGCTAATAGTGTTGCTATTACAGATTTAATGAAGGCTGCTTATTGGTCTCAGCCATCCACATTTACGAATTTTTATCTCAGAAATATTGAGTCCATTTCTGGAGACCTGCATTGTTTAGGTCCGTTATCTGTTGCTCAGAATGTCGTCCACTAAACAGTTGCAACTATAGTTAGGCAGGCTTTCTGTTCCGGCAGTGACTCCGTCCGGCTGCCCTCTTCGCTCTGGGCTATTTGACCAAGGGGAAGGGGGGGGGGGGGGGGGGGCGGGTGTTCCCTTAGGTCACCTGCTTTATAGTGAAAAGCAAGGGAATGCCTCCTCCAAGTCAGGATTTCTAAGTCGCTTCCGGGATGGTTTTAAAGTGTAATATTAATGTTAAAATTCATTCATGTCTTATTTTTAAAGTGTAGCTCGGTGTGAAGCATTTGTATATGTCAAGTGTCAAACGGGCTTTAATATACAATACTCGGACACTTTTAAATGACTATAAAGAGTCTCAATTCTCTGGACTACTTTATTTATTGGCTTACTTTATAAAAATAATTAGTATAAGGGATATACTGGATGTTAATAGAGAACATGAATGTTATTGTGCTCAATTATTAAGGGTAGTGTATCTTTCTAATTTAATATTAAATAAGAAAGATACATGTAAAGCCTAATACTCCTTTTCTCCTTAAGGGGTTACCTCTTTACTATATAGTTGAGCTTATTGGATTTTCCTCTATGTCCTAGGCCCTCCAGCCTGTTTACTATTCAGCTAAGTCTGGGTCATTGGTACAGTATAAAAATGTTAAAAAATTTATAGTAATTTATATATTTTTTATACTTACCAATGACCCAGACGGGGATGGCCCTCCCTGGAGTTGGGAACTCTTGCCTCCCCGCTGAGTACATAGCGCTGACCAGGCACTGCCAGTAAGAATGATAATTGGCGCCAATTTCGGAACGTCTGCGTCACTGCGCATGCGCAGTAGAGGCGTAGTATGGAGGTCCTTTAGGACATGATTTCTTTTTGTTTTGGATGCAAATTTTGGGGATTGGGGGGCAAAATTTGTGTTTGGCCCTGGTTTTGTTAGAGTTAGCACCAGCTAAGTCTGGGTCATTGGTAAGTATAAAAAATATATAAATTACTATAAATTTTTTAACTTTTTAGCTCAACTTGACAAAGTCAAGCTGAGCTATTGCCATCACTTCTCGTCCGTCGGCGTACGTACGTACGTACGTTAGTATGTTAGTACGTTAGTATGTACGTCCACAATTTCCTTTGGCACACCTCACAGGTCGCATTTATGGTCAGATCGCTTTGAAACTTGGTATGCTTGTTTGGGGTGACCTCTAGATGGGAGCTATCGATTTTCTTCAATTTCCGTCAAAGAATGTTTCCACAGCCAACGTTCTTAGAACTTAGATTAGTCAAACCTCAATATTTCCCTTTGGCACACCCTACAGGGCACATTTATGATTGGATAGCTTTGAAACCTGGCTTGCTTGTTTGGGGTGACCTCTAGATGGGAGCTATCAATTTTCTTCAATTTCCGTCAAAAAATGTTGCCACGGCCAACGTTCTTAGAATTTAGTTCAGTCAAACCTCAATATTTCCCTTTGGCACACCCTACAGGGCACATTTATGACTGGATTGCTTTGAAACCTGGTATGCTTGTTTGGGGAGACCTCTAGATTGGAGCTAGCGATTTTCTTCAATTTCCGTCAAAAAATGTTGCCGCGGCCACGTTCGTAGAAATAAGTTTGGTCATAAAACCTCAATATTTCCCTTTGGCACACCCTGCAGGACACATTTATGATCGGATTGCTTTGAAACCTGGTATGCTTCTTTGGGGTGACCTCTAGATGGGAGCTATCGATTTTCTTCAATTTCCGTCAAAAATTGTTGCCGCTGCCAACGTTCTTAGAACTTTGTTTAGTCAGACCACAGTATTTCCCTTTGGCACACCCTACAGTACACATTTATGATTGGATTGCTTTGAAACATGGTATGCTTGTTTAGGGTGACCTCTAGATGGGAGCTATCGATTTTTTTCCATTTCCGTCAAAAAATGTTGCCGCGACCAACGTTCTTAGAACTTGGTTTAGTCAGTATTTCCCTTTGGCACACCCTACAGGGCACATTTATGATCGGATTGCTTTGAAACCTGGTATGCTTGTTTGGGTAGACCTCTAGATGGGAGCTATCGATTTTTTAGCTCAACTTTGACGAAGTCAAATTTGAGCTATTGTCATGGCCCGTCGTCCGTCTGGCCGTCTGTCTGTCTGTCCGTACGTCAACAATTGGCTATGGCTCGGGCTAGAGGTCGTATTTATGAACCGATCTTTACGAAACTTCTTGTGTACCCTGGGACGGGAACGAGTGTTTTTAGGTGTGGTCCGAAATTCAAGATGGCTGCCAGTGGCCATTTTGTACCGATGATGCAAAAATCAGTTTTTTGTACAGAACTTCTGTATGAAAGTTCTGATTTGAATAAAGTTTTGTATAAATGTTTAGTACCATGGGATACATCACATATAATACGGGTTTTTTTCTCGTGCGTAAATTATGCAAATTAGACTGACTTTGATTTATTTAGTGTTACTTTCAGAGCTGTAAGTGCCAAGCTGCTATGGCTCGGGCTAGAGGCCATATTTATGAACCGATCTTTACGTTCCTTCTTGGGGACCTTTGTTATGACCGTGGGACGAGAACGAGTGTTTTTGGGTGCGGTCCGAAATTCAAGATGGCTGCCAGCTGCCATTTTGTACCAACGATGCAGAAATCTGTTTTTTGTACAGAACTTCCATATGAAAGCTCTGATTTGAATAATTTTTTTTATGAATGTTTAGTACCATGGGATACATCACATATAATACGGGTTTTTTTCTGGTACGTAAATTGTGCAAATTAGACTAATTTTGATGTTTTTTGGGGTTACTTTCAGCACTGTAAGTGCAAATGCCAATACGGCTCGGGCTAGAGGCCGTATTTATGAACCGATCTTTACGAAACTTCTTGGGTACCTTTGGTATCACCGTGGGACGAGAACGAGTGTTTTGGGGTCTGGTCCGAAATTCAAGATGGCCGATGGCAGCCATTTTGTACAAAATTAGGTGCAATCAGATTTTTGCACAGAACTTCCATATGAAAGCCCTGATTTGAATAATTTTTTTGTGTGAATGTTTAGTACCATGGGATGCATCACATATAATACGTGTTTTTTTCTCGTGCAGAAATTATGCAAATTAGATGAACTTTGATTTTTTCAGTGCGACTTACACACAGTAAGTACACATGTCAATACGGCTCAGACTAGAGTCTGTATTTATGAACTGATCTTCACGAAATGTCTTGGGTACCTTTGTTATCACCTTGGGACGAGAACGAGTGTTTCTGGGTGCGGTCTAAAATTCAAGATGGCTGCCAGTGGCCATTTTGTACCGAAATTAGGTCTAATCAGTTTTTTGTACACATCTTCTATACAGCTCAGACTAGAGGCCATATTTATGAACCAATCTTTACGAAACTTCTTGGGTACCTTTGTTATCACCGTGCGATGAGAGCAAGTGTTTTTGGGTGTGATCCGAAATTCAAGATGGCCACCAGCAGCCATTTTGTACCAAAATTAGTGCAATCAGTCTTTTGTATAGAACTTCTGTATGAAAGTTCTGATTTGAATAAATTTTTGTATGAATGTTTAGTAACATGGAATACATCACATATTGTAAGGGGTTTTTTTTCGTGCAGAAATTATGCAAATTAGATGAACTTTGATTTATTCAGTGCTATTTACACAATGTAAGCACACATGTCAATACGGCTCAGGGTAGAGGCTGTATTTATGAACCGATCTTCACAAAACTTCTTGGGTACCTTTGTTATCTCCTTTGGATGAGAATGAGTGTTTCTGGGTACGGTCCAAAATTCAAGATGGCTGCCAGTGGCCATTTTGTACCGAAATTAGTTTTTTTTGTCACAAGTTCTATACAGCTCGTATTTATGAACTGATCTTCACAAAACTTCTTGAGTACTTTTGTTTTCACCTTGGGACAGGAACGAGTGTGTTTTGGGGTGCCTTTGTTATCACTGTGCTATGAGAACAAATATTTTGGGGTTCAATCAGACCCACTCTGGGACTCGAAGATTTCTTTTCTAGTTTAGCATCTGACTGTCACCCACCTTTACAATACTTTACCTATACATTTGTTACTGGCAACGGTCAGTATTTATATACAGACCGTTACAATACTTTATATGTACCTTTGTTATCAGGTCATTACCTAGATGTTTGTCATTGCTGTGTCACATACTATACATGTACATGTCTTTGTCTTGACAAGTTGAGCTACAGTGTCATTGACACTTTCATTTCAATTTCCTTCGAAAAATGTTGCCGCTGCCAACGTTCTTAGAACTTAGTTTAGTCAGACCTCAATATTTCCCTTTGGCACACCCTACAGGGCACATTTATAATCACATTGCTTTGAAACCTGGCATGCTTGTTTGGGGAGACCTCTAGATGGGTGCTATCGATTTTCTTCCATTTCCATCAAAAAATGTTGCTATTGGCAACGACCTTTGAACTTGGTTTAGTCAGACATCAATATGTTCCTTTGGCATGCCCTGAAGGGTAGATTTATGAATGGATTGCTTTGAAACTTGCTATGCCTTTTTGGGGTGACCTCTAGATGCGAGCTATATATTTTCTTCTATTTTTGTCAAAAAATATTGCTTTTAGCAACAACCTTTGAACTTCGTTTAGTTGTGCGTCAATATATTCCTTTGGCATACTTCACAGGGCACATTTATTGATCGGATCATTTTGAAACTTGCTTTGCTTGTTTGGGAGTATCGATTTTCTTCCATTTTCATCAAAAACCTTTCTGTTAATGTCGACCTTTAGTGCGTTTGTGCATCAATAGATTCCTTTGATACACCACAGTGGTCGCATATGATCGTGTTGCTTTAAAACTTGGTATGATTGTTTGGGGTGACCACTTGATGGAAGCTATGCATTTTCTTTTCATTTCCACCAAAAACTGTTGCCATTAGCAACGACATTTGAATTTAGTGCATTTGTGCGTCATCATTCTTCGTTCACATGCAGGCATTCCGCCGGGCAGTTTTTCGGTCCGGTAAACGGACCCATTCCCCCAAAATCAAGCAGCAATTTTTCCCCCAGAAGTTGAGTTTTTTCCTCTATACGTTTTTCTTAAATGTATTCAATAAAGTTGAAATCGTATACAAAAGTCAGTCTCTAGGCTAGTATCAGCATTACTATTGAATCCTCAAAGAAGCAGAGGGTTGTGTTTATTATTTGCCGGGATCGTAACTTCAACTACCGGTATTTATAGAACGCAAGATATTCCCAAAGTTCGGCAAAATCGTGGTGACCTCACGTCACCATAGACGAATATATCAGCCAATCGGTGCTCTTTTTATTTATATCTCCTGAAGACATTTCCTGCGGCGTGTGTGAATGTATTTTACTTTGGCAGATCAGTACGGTTGAAAATTACTAATATGTCACATAAGGAGGGGCATTATGTGAAGAAATTAAAATCGACAGATGCTAAAGGGTCGCACAAAATCCATGATTTTTTTAAACATCCGTTAAACATCCGTCCTCCATTCAAGATAATCAATTTAAAGCTGTCGAAACTACGCCTGTTGCTGAATCTTCACACGAACAAATTTGGAGCCTATGATGACATCAAGTTGATTACCGAACTTGACATCTGATACTATCAGATGTCGAGTTTGGTAACCAAATTGATATCCTATATTTATATGAGTCACAGTCAGACGTGCTCACTATTTTTCTCGTGACGGCAAGTTGTCAGCGGTCTCCAGGGGTTGCTCGAATTCCCTGCCCCACTCCCTCCCCGCCAACAGAACAATTTACACGGGATTATTCCGATAGGACACTAAGCCTTTCAAATCCTTCTCCACTAGCGGCGACTTGAAACAAAGTTCATATAAACTATAGTAGTAAGTCCTTACACGCTATCGGTAGCACTGGCAGTCAACACTGGAAAAACATTTTTCATAAAAAAATAAAGGTTGCTACACCTCACTGGAACGAGCGCGACACGCGCATTCCAGTGAGAGATCACAACCCATGTTTTGGTAGAACGTACATAATATCAAAAAAATTAAATGGCTATTTTCATAATAGCGCTTGGCAGTTTTTGTCTACTCGTTAGGTAAAGTGTTAAGTGGTGAGCTATTTACATTTTTATCCTCTATCTAGTCTTGGAGGCAGCACCCATTGAATTTCAAGGGAATTTACCCCCCCCCCCCCCCCCCCAAATCTTCAAGAAATGTGCACACATATAGAGAATGCTGTTCGCTGATATCGATTGTGAAAGACTTGACTTGTTCTACTCTTCACTTGGTTTAGTTAGGCTATTAGCAGTCAGTGACAGAGGCGGATCTAGAGGGGTGGCCCGGGGGCCCACTCCCCCCCCCCCCCCATTTTTACCCCCCAAAAATGATATCTGAAGAATTTTTGTACATTTAATAGTAAATATCGCAAAGATACTTTGTGAAGGCACTCCACAACCCAGTCGCGTAGTCATGGGGAGCACGTATCCCCCACCCCTGGAATCCTAGTGCCCCCCCCCCTGAAAAAAATGTTTTGACCAGTAGAAAGAGAGAAAGAGGGAAATAGACAAATATTCACTTTCAAAACCCACCAGAACGCGCCACTGAAGTCTAGAATTTTAAAATTTTCCTGGGGAGAACCCCCTCCCGACCCCCGTTTAATCCTCGTGCCTTCGGTGCTAGGAACAGAGGCCTGCGGCATCTGTTAGCTATTCCCCCATATATAACTCGCCCCCCCCCCCCCCCCCCCAATTTTTTCCTGGCTATGCGCCTGCCATAACCACAGTCATACAGTGGCTACACCATCCCCACCCTACTCGAGCTGGGCTAATTTCAGTTTAGGGGGGAGGGGGGCCCAGAGAACGAGGAATTCTGCCATTTTCCCACGAACTAGTAGTTCGCGGGAAAATGGCTGAATTCCTTGTTCTCTGGGCCCCCACTAAACTGAAATTATAGATCCGCCACTGGTAAGTGAAAAACATTCCGTTTACAGTTTGGTGGATAGCCGCGGTCTCGCGGGCTACCTATAATGAGTTCTGTTCTATTCTCTCCAGTCTTTCTGTTGAAGTCATCTCCTTGCTGTTAAAGGTTACCATCACTGGGACGTTTCATGGGTGTTTAAAACTAAACTGGAGTATTTTTCTACGTTTGTCGCCCACGGGTGGGAACATACTAGCTAAATTTCTTTTGCTGGGAGCAGGCGGTCTCGCTCACTGCCCAGCGATATGATCTGTTCTCTTAGGAGTCTTTATTTTCAAACTGTTTCGATGATGTTAACTCAGTGGTGTCCATTCTCTTTTGTATCCACAAAGCTTTCAAACGTATCAACAGTGAACTGTTTACTGTTGTATGTTTGAACGTTTTGTGGATAGAATTGAAAGGAGGAGCAGTAGATTCCGCGTTTATACAAACCAAAAGGTTCATAGATTGAAAATCGCTCTCTAGTGATATGGTTTGTCAACTCGCAATCTGAATTCCGTATGGTCCTAAGCGACATTATTAAAGGATGTCCAACAGGACAATTCGGAATTCGGGTAGCGAACTGTTTGACTGATAATGATGAGATGATCATACTGGTCCGAAACGACCACCGATGCTGCAAATCCAGTACCGATGGGGCGAATAGACTGTGGTGCCATACGACCTTGTTGCCAAACGACTTTTCCCCAACAAAGTAGGGTCGATTTAGAAAAAAAAATGCTCGTTTGACTAAACTTTTAAAATGAAAACAAATTTCGTTTCGTTCTGCATTTTCAATTATATACGTTGGAGCATATTGGGTTGCGTAAAAAAAGAAGTCAAGGTCGCAGTCGCTGTTGCGCCGTCACTGTCAGAATTCGTGGATTCGTGTTGTTTTGCGTTTGTATTTTTATGAAAAATTGGACCAAATGTCGTAGTATTGTATGTTCTGTAAAAATTTTGAGTATTGCAGAGGAAAAAAATACATGTTTTCATCTTCAGTTATTCAGCATTTTTGCGAGAAAAATGCTCCCAGAGGCCACCAGAGAGCACCTAGAAATCAAAATTTTCTTGGGGGGGGAGAACCCCCCCAAACCCCCCTATATTTGCACGTGCCTTCGGCACGTGCAACAGACGCCTTTGGCGTCTGTATTTTATTTTTTTTCCAATACCGGACCCAAAAATTTTCCCCCTCGCGGAACCCCTGACATGCCCAACAGGGCGCATTTATCATATGATTGTTTTTTAACTTGGCGTGCTCATTAGGCAAGACCTCTAGATAACAGCTGTCATTTGGCATCCATTTCTGTGAAAAAAGTTGCCGTTTACAATGACCTTTAAACCTAATGCATTTGTGTATCAACATTCTTTCTTCAGCCATCCGTACAGTTTACATTTAAAAATGCATTAATTGCTCTGATGTTGTGTGCACACAACGCTGTTATGCTCAACTTTCACCAAATAACATTGGAACCAATGATCTTCAATTTTGCCATTTCACTTATAACTTACTAAGTTCAAGTGTTTTGTCATGTTGAGCTACAGTGTCATTGACACTTTCATTATGCTATCAGAAAAAATTTTCGGGGGAGTATATAGTCTCTGCTCTGTCTGTCCGTCTGAAACAGATGATTCCCGGATGATAACTTTATTTTGACTGAACGAAATGAAACAAAATTGTATACATATGTTTATAACCACATAATACAGGTTGAGATTGTCAGTGGGCTTGGTTCAATATTTTTTTGCAGAGTTATGGCCCTTTTCAGACTTCGAAGAGATGTTGATTTTGGTTTCCAGAGGATAACTTGAGTTATAGGTTTCTGATTTCAAGCAAACTTGGAGTATAGTTTACTGTAGACATTATACCAGACAGGTTTTATTTTGAGTGTGGTGCGATAATTTTTTGTATGAGCTAATGGCCCTTTTTGGACATTGTTAACAACTAAAATATAGTTTTTCATAAAGTGGGAGCATTAGGGTCCCATGGACACATTTGGTGGCCTGCTGTATTGGTGGAGATAAGATGGTTTAATGGAGATAAGATGTATGTTAATTCAATGTCAACAAAGACAAATGTCTAGAAACTCTTGCTGTGCAGTGGGGGGGGGAGGGGGGGGGGCAGAAATATAGCCACCCTTGGCATTTGGGGAGCATCTGTTGGCTGTGCCAACTTATTGCTCTTATTTTATTATCCTGGTGGTTGCATTGATAGAATCTGACATGTCAGTTTATCGAAAACATTTGTTTATTTACAGGTCTTTAAATTCTACTTAATATTGACGTTAGACATGTACCCAAATAATGTAAATCGGCCCAAATTATGTGGTATTTAGAAGACTTTTTCAAAGTTTTACAGTGTTCTGGCCATATTTAGTTTGGTC